>CM019827.1:156065450-156082434 GCA_009763385.1 Coix lacryma-jobi var. lacryma-jobi | reverse complement strand
CTTTGCTACACAAATGGCAGAAGTGCTATCACAAAGCAAAGGGACCCGACTGAAATCTAGACCAAATCACGCAAAGTAGCAACCATCCACAAAAGTTGCGAAGCACAAGAAGCGGCAGCGACATACTCGGCCTCGGTGGTAGACTGGGCAATGCTAGACTGCTTGCGAGAAGACCACGAAACAAGCGAAGAGCTAAGAAACTGACAAGTCTCAGAAGTAGACTTGCGCTCAAGCCGACAGCCGGGAAAATCCGCATCGGAGTAACCACAACGCGAAAGTGTCGAAGAAGAAGAGTACCAAAGTCCGAACTCAGGAGTGTATCGAAGGTACCTCATGATGCGCTTGACCGCCTGTTTGTGGGAAGTCTGAGGGGATGCCTGAAAGCGAGCGCACAGACACACTGCGAAGTGTATGTCTGGCCTCATCGCCGTCAAGTACATGAGGGAGCCGATCATGATCTTGTACTCCTTCTGGTCCATGGGCTCCCCATCCTGATTGGCATCCATCGCAATAGTCATCGCCATGGGCATCGTCAGAGGCTTGGCCTCACCCATGTCGAACTTCTTCAGGATGTCCTTCGTGTATTTGCCTTGATGCAGGAACATCCCATCTCAGGTTTGCTTGATTTGCAACCCGAGGAAGAAGGTCAACTCACCCATCATACTCATCTCAAACTCCCTGCTCATAACATCTGCAAACTTAGCAACAAGTGCGTGAGAGGAGCCACCAAAGATGATATCATCCATGTATATCTAAACTAAAAGGGTGTCATTGCCTTGCTTGAGGAGAAAAAGAGTCTTATCTACCCGTCCCATTTTAAAACCCTTGGAAAGCAGAAAAGTTTTCAAACGCTCATACCATGCTCTCGGGGCTTGTTTCAAATCATATAAAGCTTTTGCAAGTTTGAACACATGGTTTCGAAACTTGGGACTCTCAAAACCTGGGGGTTGCCTAACATAGACCTCATCCTCTATATACCCGTTTAGGAAAGCACTCTTGACATCCATTTGGTATAGCTTGAAACCCTTCGAAGCAGCAAAGGCTAGAAGGATCCTAATGGCTTCTAAACGAGCTATAGGGGCAAACGTCTTCTCATAATCTATCCCCACTTTCTGGCAAAACCCCTGGGCTACTAACCTAGCCTTGTTCCTCACTTCCATCCCATCCTCACCCTGTTTGTTCTTGAAAACCCATTTGGTATGTATAGGGTGGCATTCTAGTGGAGGTGGAACTAGGGTCCAGACTTGGTTTCGCTCAAAGTTCTCTAACTCCTCATGCATGGCATTAACCCAGTTAGGATCAGAAAGAGCGTGTCCAACATATTTGGGCTCAAAAGAAGCAACAAATGCAGAATGAGCAAAGTGTGAGATCTGAAGGACCAAAGGTGCTACACAATGGTGACTAGAGGGGGGGGGGTGAATGGGAGCTTCAAATTTCTTTTCAGAAACTTATAGCCACTGTCCCAAGAATCAACCCCAAGAGCAACCCTAGAGCTTGATAGTGTCCACGACCCTAGAGGTAGGGTGGATGCTTCCAAGAAGCACAGCGAGACACTACACAACTCTAAAAACCCAACGCAAAAACCCGAAACCAAATCCGAAGTCAGACAAACGAACTGCGGACAAAAACGTACTGATCTGCAGTGACTGGACTGTGGTGAGTGTCCGGTCAGGTTGGATCGGACGCGTCCGGTCAGCTCGGGAGCGTTCTGGACCTTCTCTGTGTTGGACCGGACTCACGGCACGAAGCGTCCGGTCACAACGTAGGTAGCATCCGGTCAACACCAAAGGGCAATGAACAGTGTCTCTTGCGCGTCCGGTCTCATGTAAACCAAGCGTCCGGTCAAGTGCTGGCAAAAACCGAGCAGCCGAGCCTTCAACGACCGTCCGATCCTCACGAGCCCAGAGTCTGGTCACCCCAAAAACCTGTTGTTCGTCCACCGATTTGACTCGATCTCACCCTAAACGAAACCTCTAAGGCTCAAACTTGGTGAGAGGAGTCAAAAGGATGATAGTGAGCTACTCCTAGGAGATCATGGCTCGAACCTATCTCCAAATCGATGAATCGAAGAAGTTCGGGGGAAGAGAAGAGAAAAGTCGATCCAAAATGGAAACCAACCGATCTACTTGTTCATGAGGTTTGAGTTGAATTCCTTCAGTGGAAATGATCCCCTTACAGCAAAGAACAAGTTGATTCAAACGGTTTTCCAAACGGAGCAACGTATAGGGAGATCGATCGATGGGAAAAACTTGGAGAAAAGATGAACGCGAAGAACAACTCAAGAACGCAAATCACAACCATGATTTCCAGCCAAAAATCGTCCCCACGAGGAGACAACGGGAATCCGGTCCCGTTTCCGCAAAATCCAAATACACAGATGTATGATTAGCCGTCTCTGCGGATCTCAGTAGCTACAGCAGGGAATGGGAAGCAGGAACCCTAGAGGAGAATAGCAAATGACTGAGATAGTTTGGAGGGAGGGGTTGCCTCTCCTAATATAGCCTAATACAATTATTCCACTTCTACCCCTACTGCTAATGAGCGAGCAGGCTAACCCTAAGAGTATTCCTGTCCAACTCGAAGTGTAGTCGATCCGACGGCAACGCCCGCACATCCAGTAGCTTCGCCTCGACGCAACCTCACCCGATGCCGCCACGTGCCGCCACTCGTCGTCCGTCCTTTTACTGGACCCCCCGGTTTTGAGGCTAAAACCGGGAAACCAGTCCTCAGGCTGAGTTTTGTGGCCCAAACTCAAAAACCCGCCATCGCCCAGGTTTTATGGCCCAAACCTGGAAACCGTCCTCAGCCCGAGTTTTGAGGCCCAAACTCGAAAACCGGCCAGCACCCAGGTTTTGAGGCCCAAACCTAGAAACCATCCACCCGGTGGTTTTTCTAGGGCTCAACCACCAAACCGAAGCCGTAGAGGGATGCACCACCCGTGCACCCCGTCCACCCGCAAGTCTTCACTTGTCGCTGTCCCAGGCTGTCAGCCACCACAGCTGATCCTCAGGCCACCAGTCCGTCAGTCCAAGCCTCACATCTGCCCTTCACCGCTCCGGGTCCATCGGCACGACACGTCTCTACTTGACCTTCATCTTGCCTTCAATCACCGTCTCCGAGCTCGACACCTGCACAACAGAAGCCAAAGAACATGCGCATCAAACCAGTTGACAATCACTCATCATCTCAAGATCCGGCATACACCCATGTATCCGCAATCTCCTCCTTGATGAGTGCATTGTCAACTACCAACACAAATCATATTGGAATAGAAGAAAGGAAGAAGGAAGCGAACTCAACCAATCGACCAGAAGCAACGCAAAGCCAAGAGAAGTCGAATGGATTGAGCAAGACAAATTGGTTCCCAAAGACATGGGCAACGGCTCGACGCAACCAAGCAAAGCAAGGCTAGCCCTCAAGAAGAGGCAGAACGGGCTCAACACCGCTAGCGAGAAGTTCAGAGCAAAGAAGCCAAAACTGAGTAAGCCAGCTAGTCCCTCCAGAAAGAGGCAAAGGCTCAACACAACTAGCTGAGGAACCGCTCCAACCCAATCATCGAAGTCAAAGCAAAACGAGCAAAGCTCCCTATGGACATAAACTCCTCCTTCAATAGTGCACACAACTAGGACATGATTTGTCAAATTTCTCCCCCTTAGTTGATAATCCACTATCAAGCAAATGCATATGAGTCACAAATGCAGGTTAGCAGCTTCAGGTATATAGTCTATAGAATGAATAGAAGCTCTAAAGAGTGCTGATCTGACTACTCAATAACAAGTATAAACGCCAGCAAAGGCTCAAGCTGATCACAAAATACGAAATATGAACATATGAGCATTGTGAGCAGTTTTAAGCCATTCAGAAAGGGTTTCACCATCGAATTAGCAGCAAACATATATAGACAGGAAGTCAAACAAATGCTAAACATGTATACAAGGTGAACTACCCCTAGCAAAGTTCAATCATCATGCTATAGAAAGACACATAGACTTGTGTTTTCAAATTTTATCAGAGTTGTAGCGGTGATTCTACACAAGTTCAAGTTTCAGCATGTGATTGCGAGAGGTTGAAAGCTTGACATTGCCTAACTTTTCAAC
Organism: Coix lacryma-jobi var. lacryma-jobi; assembly: GCA_009763385.1. Classification (NCBI taxonomy): domain Eukaryota; kingdom Viridiplantae; phylum Streptophyta; class Magnoliopsida; order Poales; family Poaceae; genus Coix; species Coix lacryma-jobi. The sequence goes on along the minus strand of CM019827.1, from coordinate 156,078,337 downwards.
CGTGCTAAGCCTATGCATAAGCAATCAGAAGCTTGAAGCAACGGTTTCGGTCTTACACTACACGGCTCAAGTTTAACTCAACGTGCAATGAGAAACAGTCTTGATACCGTGATGTGCTGTCAAGCAATCCCATCTCGATCTTTTCAATTCACTTAGACTTGGTTTAATTTTAACAGAATATGAACATACCAAGCAAGTGCGGATACATGGGTGTATGCCGAGTCTCTGTGTGATGAGTGATTGTCAATGGAGATGATGCGCATGTTCTTTGGCTTGTGTTGTGCAGGTGTCGAGCACGGAGACAGTGATCGATGGCGGGTGAAGGTCAAGTTGCGACGTGCCGTGCCGACGGACCGGGCGCGATGAAGGATGGGCGTGCCGTGCGGCGGACGTGCCATGCCGATGTATCGGACGGTGAAGGGCGGACGTGGACTTGGACTGATGGACTGGAGGCCGGAGGATCAGCTGTGGTGGCTGGCAGCCTGCGACAGCGACAGGCGGAGAAGTGCGATCATGTCGGTGGAAGGGGTGCACAGGCGGTGCATCCCCTCTACGACGCCGGTTTGTTGGTAGAGCCCGGGAAAAACCAACGGTGGACGGTTTCCAGGTTTGGGCCTCAAAACCTGGGTGCTGGGTTTCCAGGTTGAGCCACAAAACCTGGGCGCGACGGTTTCCAGGTTGAGCCTCAAAACCTGGGCGTGGGCCGGTTTCCGAGTTTGGGCCTCAAAACTCGGGCGCGGACGGTTTCCGAGTTTGGCCACAAAACTCGGGCTGGAGGCTGGTTTCCCGGTTTGGGCCTCAAAACCGGGGGCTGATGGAAAAGGCTGGTTTCCCGGTTTGGGCCGCAAAACCGGGGGTGCAGAGTGGTGGCGGCACGTGGCGGCGATCTAAAGGTTGCGTGGAGGCGACGCGGAAGACCGTGCGGGCGTGGCCGTCGGATCTACCTACCACCAGCGGGTGGACTAGAATAGCCTTAGGGTTAGGCTGGTCCGCTCTGTAAATTAGAGTAGAGAGGGGTAGAGTAGGAAATAGACTTAGGCTAGGTTAGTATAAGTAGTCTAGGGGAGACACCCTCCTCCCTATCTCAATCTCAGTTAGAGCTTTCATTTCCTAGGGTTTCCACTCTCCCACACCCCTGCTTTAGCTAGTTGAGATCCGCAGAGAGACTCCACTCTGTGTACTGTTGATTCGAGGAAGTGAGGCCGTATCCTCACCTTGGATCCCATCTCTTGGTGTCAATTCGCGTTTTGATTTCATGTTCATCATGTTCTTCGCGGATTGCTTTGTGCCTTGAGTTTTCCCGTCGCTTGATCTTTGTGCTCGGTCCATCTTTCACGATTCCGTTTGAACTGAGTTGCTCTAGATCGTGAGGCACTTCTTTCCACCGAAAGAAATCATCTCTAACCTCACGGTCTAGGAGATCGATCAAGTTTTAGTTTCGGGTCTCTTTTTCTTCTTTCCCCCGAATTCCTTCGATTCACCGATTTGGAGTTAGGTTCGAGCCATGATCTCTTAGAGATAGCTCACTAACCTCCTTGTGACTCCTCAGATCGAATCCCAAGCCTAGAGCACTTGATTCGGAGGAGATCGGGTTGAATCGCCGGAGTTTCAGTGCAGTCGCGGGGTGACCGGACGCTCTGTCGGGCTGACCGGACGCACGCTTTCAGAGTCCGGTCGTTGAGCACGGCGCCAAGCTTTTCTGCGTACTGACCGGACGCTCTCGACCGGACGCTCTGTTTGCATTTCGACCGGACGCTACGCTTGCACTGTTCCCGTGTCATTGTCTCATCTGACCGGATGCTCAGTGAACGACCGGACGCTTGAGCTCCGTGCGTCCGGTCGCGAACAGAGAGCTCCCAGAGCTGTTTTCTGACGACCGGACACGTCCGGTCCCTGCTGACCGGACGCAGGCCAGAGTCCGGTCGCTGCAGTTTCGCGCGTCTTCGTTCGCGGTTCGTTCGTTCTTGATCGGATTTGAGTTCCGTCTTTTGGGTTGGCTTTCTAGGGTTGTCTAGTGTCCCGCTGTGCCTCTAGGAAGCATCCACCCTACATCTAGGGTCGTGGACATTAGCAAGCTCTAGGTTTCGATTTTGGGGTTGATCTTGGGACAGTGGCATCTAGTTTCCGAAAGGAAATTTTTGAAGCTCCCATTCACCCCCCCTCTGGTCGCTTTCGGGTAGCTTCTCGGTCCTTCATGTTCAAACAAGTTGACATCAATTTTGATTCAATTTGATGAAGTATAGCTCAAATTAGAAAATCTGTCTATTATTGAAAATCTGAGCTAGTTGTGATCATAGCCATGTTTGAGTGATCATATCTTATTGGAATTACTTGAAATTTGTACACATGCTCTATATTTATGGTATTAGTTGCTGTGAAAAAATCATGAGTATTGGATAAGGGATACTTCAGTTTTGGAGTGGATCTTGTCAATTATAGTGCAGCAGTTTTCAGCATGTAGTAGTTGGGAGAGATGTAAAATCTGGTAGCAATCTAGAAGTCCAATGAAGCTCAAATTTTTATGGCTACTAGAAGACTTAGTGAGGCACATCTCCACCAAATTTCATGGCAATTGGATCAATATATTGTGAGATATGATCATTTCATTGAAGAGGACAGAATCTGCTATATAAGTGACATTTATTGGATATATCACAAGTCACTTTGATTGAAAGGCCCTCAAGTTGGAACCATGATTACAAGTGTTTGAGGAACCTATGTTTGGTTTTGAGATGAGCTAGAAGCATGACAAAAATGAGTACAAGGTCATTCAATTGAGAAGTGCATTTGGCACACACATTTGGTACTCAAAATTGAAGATCAAGACCAAACTCAAGATAAAGATGAAGATTCAAGTTCCAATACCAATTGAAGATCATTTGGAAGAAAGAAATGACTCAAAAAGGGAATCAATTCCATACATCAAGAAAAGTTCAAATAGATCAATCAAATAAAATCATTTCAAGTGAGTATCAATGATGGTTCTTTAGAGAGAGGTCACTTCTCCCTAGTGTAGGGGCTTGCCGCCTTTTGTAGGTTAACCAAGCACGTGGCTTGGAAGGCTAACATGGAAGTGGTGATCTAAAGTATCATTGGGGACGCTTAGTTGAAGAAATCAAAAGGGTTGATCTAGAAAGCAAGCAACACCCAAAAGAGAGCAAATCATTGCAATTCAAGTGATATACTCATGCAAGCTATGGTTAAATGAAAAATCAAGCCAACCACAACTCAAGATAGTGCACTTGATCATTAGTGGTTCTCAATTCATATGAGTGAAGAATGGATTTCATATTTTGTATCTATTGGTCTTCACCAAGCTATAAATGGATTTCACATTGCTATTGGAGAAATGAATTGGAATCTATGTGACTATCCTCTTCTCCAACATAGCAAAGGTATCATTGTAATGTGCAAGATCATTTCATCCCTTACTAGTATGTGGTTAGTGCATATAGTACATGCCTAATAGGATCATGCATAACAAATGAAAAAGTTTTAAATTCATAGCCTACCACTATTGCTTGATTGATTATATGATCTAGTGGTTAGTATATGAGTTTGTTCATGAGCTAGTGAACCCAAGTACTTGATCTATAAGATGCGCATTCAAGTGTCTAATTCAACATGAGTAAGATAACCATTTAAAGATGTGTGAAGAAGCTTACTCTAGAGCAAACCGAGTTAGATATCTTGTGCAAAATTGTCTAGTTCAAGTCACAAATGAGAAGCTCATGAAGATGACAAATGTTCAAGAAGAAGACAATAATGCAAATGGATATCAAGTTCAACTTACTCAAGTGGTATCTAGACTCAATCAATCCTTCGTGTTATTTACAAAGTGGTGTCTAGATCAATATCACAAGTGGTATCCTACAAGATTTCAAGTGATCCTCAACTCTAAGCGTGATCAAATCAAGCAAAGTTCCCTCACACATAAAAGAGCTCAAGTTCATCAAGTGGTGTGACCCATGATATGACAAAGGGGAGGTGCCCCACCTATTGGTATCAAGGTCAAAGATCCTACAAGTGTTCTACATGTAGTATTTCAAAGTGGTTTTCATGCATCTACATGTGGTGTCTACAAGTGGTGTCATTCCAACACATATGGTAGTGTCCATAAAAAATTGAAGATTCACGTGTTAACCATCTACCCCCTAGTGCAACCCTTTGTATCAAGAGAAGCATACCTTTTATGGTCATTGATGACAAAGGGGAGAAATTGTGGCAAAGATATGTCAATGTCAATTGTGATATGTGTTGACACTCCTTAATGGATTCACTCTAAGAATGAGTCATATAAAATAATAAACTAGTGAAAGCATGAAAGATTGTACGGGACACTACTAACTTCACTTAACGTCAAGTTGTCATCCCCAACATGAAGCTAGCAATGTAATTATATCAGGGCACTGGATTAAGAGATAGATATTTACCCGCAAGCGCACAGATAAACATACCCGTTGTAGAGCATTTCACCCAAGCTAGTCTCAGGTATCGTTATTTATATTTAGCCTAGAGACTAATCAATTCAAGGTATGATAGTATTGAAAGAACTTAACAGCATTTATCATGGCACACATTTATAATAAGACTGATAACACACTAACTACTATGAACAGGAACCAGGTACAGAGTAAATGATATAATAGATAAATGATAAAGGATAACAGAGATCAGATCAATCAAGGATAAACTTAGAACAGTACTGCCTAGCAAGATGATGATTAGAACAGGTATTAATAAGAAACATTCCTAAGTTATTCTAGTTACAAGTCATAGCATACATTGATTAGTGCAATTATATTTAGCAATCATTGGTTAGGTCACATCATATTTATAATCAAGAGGCAACTCCATAGTTAAGGTGTTAAGCATATTAACCCTTAAACCATGAGTTAACTGAGCCATACTGAACACTATATTTGGGAGGTGGAATACAGAGGACTCAACAGGTCTGTCACACCCGCGATCTACCACTCTATCCGAAACATAGGACGCATTCGCAGATAAATAATGTATAGGCACCACGCCTACACAGCATTTATCACCCACCCGTTGTACTTTAAGATGAGCGCTATACGAACATGAGTATAAATATAAAGATGAACTATCTATGCCAAATATATAATCAAAGCAAACTATAAGCATTATAACTAAGAATATAATCATTGATGTCTTAATCATATCAATTGTATTGCTATCTAGAACACAATAATGAACAATAAGGTGAATTAGATCATCGATAAGAACTAAAGTACGAACTAGAACATGAACTAGAACAAGATATGAACTAGATGATGAACTAGACGATGAACATGAACTAGACGATGAACTAGAACATAAACAATGAAGAACAATGATGAACTAGAAGAGCAATTATGAAATAGATCCATAATGTTAATACAAGAGAGAAGATCTTGGGTTTACCGAGCCTTCTCGTGACTAGATCAGGAATCCAAGCGAAGCTTGCCTCCTCTAATCCTATTCTATCTACTATTCTAGGTGGATGTAGTTCTAAAGCTCTGATTGATCTCCTTCTGGTTGGTCTAACCCTGATGAATGAATTGCCTGAAACCTATTGCCTGATTGCTTTGGAGAGGGGGGTCAGGGGTCTGTTTATATAGCCCTGGGCGATGAATCGTGACCCTTGGATCAAACCGACTTCACGTAGGGCTGTGATTGATCCTCAAAGGCGGTGGAAGTAGCTTGCAGAGGACGGAACCCAGTGGGCCCAGGGACCGACCGGTCGGTCTGCCCTGTGGGACCGGTCGGTCCCACAGGTCGGCCTCCTGTGGTGTCCTTCGTCGTGGTGTCCTCTTACGTCTTCTGGAGTCTTCTGGAAGTATCCTGACGTGGCGAATGCGTTATCTCCCGTCGGTTTCCTTCTATGGGAAGCTATCGATGCCGATTTCCTGGTTTAGTCCCTGCAGAATCATAACTCACCAAAACTCATGGAATATTGTCAGTTGAAACCCTAAATCTTTGTTGGTGATCATATTCTTGTCCTTTTCATATTTATTTATCTCTTAATTATGATAGTTAACCAGTGTCAACAATATGTCAAAGGACAAGAGGGAGAAAACAAGATGGGCATGGATCAAGAGGGAGCAAGATTGAAGAATGCAAATGGATCACAATTCTTGGACAATGGAAGCACACAAGTAGGGGGAGCAAGCTCATGAATACATGTTTGATGCATTTGTTTGTGCATTACATTTGCTTGCTCGCATTGCATATGTTTTACATTCCTACATGCTTGTGTGCAACATTTACTAGAACTAAGACTTGAATGATGTTTGCTTCATTTTGGTATTTAGAGCCTAGTCTTAGTATAACAAGTGGTAACAAGAACCTTGTTTATAATATTGATCTCACGTGGTATCTAGTTTCACTTGTTTCTAGCAAGTTGATGCTAAGGATGATTTAAAATGTGGTATACACGCTACAAAGGTACAACTTTATCTTGTATACCTTAGCATCACTTAGTAGTGATAACACTCCCCAAATTTTATATTTATGCATGTGTGCAAGCTTGAAACCAAACCATTTAAGCACACATGTAGGGGGAGTTATCACTACCAAGTCGGGTTGTATGGTGCTTATCCAAATCTTCACAAGTGATCTTAATGTTGGATAAGTAACATAGAACCAAAGAGCTTAATTTCCATATCTTTGTAGAGTTGTCATCAATTACCAAAAGGGGGAGATTTAAAGGTCCTTGTTTGGTTTTGGTAATTGAGTGACAACCTAGGTGGACTAATTATGTTCATGTGAGATACACAGGAGATTAGTCCACAGGTACAAATGTGAAGTAGGAGCTTATTGCATATGTGACATGACATGGAGTCATGTGGCTAAGATGGTAAATCAAGGCAAGACTTGGCTTGATGGACCGATTGCGAAGGTGAAGGGCAAGTTGTAGGCTTTGAAGCCGTTGGTACCGAGTGTCGGGAGGCTTGAGCAAAGACTTGGCACCGATGGACCGAAGCAATGGTGAAGAGCAAGTGAAGTCAAGATCGATGGACCATGGAGGCCATGTGATGATATGGATCATATCATTTGATCAAGATTGGTGCATGTGTTGCATCAACTTTGGAGGAGTTGAAATGGAATGCGCAAGGCAAAGGTATATTTGTAGGGCATTTCATTTCACCGGTCTAAGTTGAGTAGTGAAGTGCTTGACCGGGTTTAGGATAGATAGCCGTACTATAAAGAGGAGAAATCTTTAGTTGCAACGGTTATCTAGTGCCACTAAGTGTGAGTTTCATGTGCATATTCATTGCGCTTAGTGACATGGTGAGATTGATGAGAAAGCCTGAGAAAATTACTTGTGAAAAGCTATCTCAAGTGCTAAATTTGATTTGGTGCTTGTGGGAAGAGATAGCACTTAAAAGGGTTTAAAATAGAGAAGGAAGTTTGGCTATGGTCGGAAATTCCAGCTTAGCTCGGTTGATTTCCAAGAAGGGGTTCTTTGTTTGGTTCTCCACTTTCATCCGGAAATTGGTATCACCCGAGCTGGAAATTCCAGTCCGTGTTCTTTTCGACGCGAAGGTTGCTCCCACCCTGGAATTTCTAGGGCGCGCCGTCTGGAATTTCCAGTGCGGGTTTGGTCCAGAGCAACGGTCGGGAGAGACGCTCCCACCCTGGAAATTCCAGGGCGCGCCGCCCGGAAATTCCAGTGCGGGATTGGAACCTTGGACAGCAACGGTCGGGGGGCAGGCTGCTGGTGGATAAGATTGGCTCCCCTCCCTTCTTCTTCCCCAATTTCCCTCCATTCCAATTTGCTACATTTGAAGTTAGGGTTCTTCCTCTTCCTCTCCTCTCCTCTCTCTCCATGGCTATGAGTTGAAATTTCTTGGAGAGATTGAGAGCCCTATGTGGGTGTGTATGAGAGAGTGAAGATCCACCTCTTCCCCTTCCTCTCCCTCTCAAGCTTGGTGTTAATTTGAGTGAGGGATTGAGGAACCCTAGTGTGTGCATTTGAGGATTTGCATTTGGTGGCACTAGGTAATCTTTGTGATTGGGGATTTCTTATTACTCTTGGTGATTGCCATCACCTAGACGGCTTGGTGGATTGTGGTCTCCGTTGTGAAGCCCACGTGGTGATTGTGTGTGGCTCCAGAGAAGGATTTGTGAGGGGTGTTTTGCTCGCCCCGCGGGGATCGCGAAGAGCAACTCTAGTGGATTGCGCGTGTCATTGAGTTACCCTCACTTGTGGGTGAGTTCTTGCGGTGCTCGAGTGTCGAGCTAGGTGTGGTGCCTATTAGCCGCCGAACTACCAAAGTGTGTGGTCGACACAACGGAGACTAGCTTGGTGGCAACCAAGTGAACCTCGGGAGAAAATCACCGTGTCAACTTCGTGTTCATCTTCTCGGTGGTTTGCAAACTCCATTCTCTAGCTTGTATTTATTTGTTCATATACTTGTGCTAGTGTAGATTGCTCTTATGCTTCTAGTTAGCTTTGTGTAGCTTGCTAGTTACCTTCCTTGCTTGTGTAGCATAGAAGTTGATCCCGTGAGTGACTTGTAGTCTTGCTAGTCACATTGCTTAGTTTGTGTAGCTAAGTTGAGCTCTCTAATTTGGCTTGTGTGGTCTTGTTATTGAGCATTGCTAGTGAGCTTAGGCTTTGTGCTTTTGCTTAGTGGCATGTGCAGGAGCTCCCCGATTGATTGAGTACTAGTTGCTTAGGTTTGTGTAACCTTGCAAGCTAGAATTGTTTAGGTGAGCTTTTGCTAGTCCAACACCTTATTTGCTTTTGTTTAGGATCTTTGTAAGGTGCTTGAGAGTATAGGTAGAGGGGTGTAGTCTTGGCTAGACCAATAGTTTAATTCCGCATTTATTTCGGTTAGCCGGTGCGATTTATTTTAGAAAAGACTATTCACCCCCCTCTAGTCTACCATCTCGACCCTACAACATGCTTAATAGGATCATGCATAACAAATGAAAAGTTTAAATTCATAGCGTACCACTATTGTTTGTTTGATTAATGATCTAGTGGTTAGTATATGAGTTTGTTCATGAGCTACTGAACCCAAGTACTTGATCTAGAAGATGAGCATTCAAGTGTCTAATTCAACATGGGTAGATAATAACCATTGAAAGATGTGTGAAGAGCTTACTCTAGAGCAAACCGAGTTAGATATCTTGTGCAAATTGCCGAGTTCAAGTCACAAATAAGATGCTCATGAAAATGACAAGAGTTCAAGAAGAAGACATAATGCAAATGAATATCAAGTTTATACTTTCATTCAAGTGGTATCTAGACTCATCATTTCTTCACATGGTATCTCTTCAAAATGGTATATGATCTTTCAAGTGATATTTACCAAGTGGTGTCTAGATCAAGCTCTCAAATGGTATCCTACAAATATGTCAAGTGATCCTCAACTTTAAGTGATCAAATCAAGCAAAGCATCCCTCATCAACAAAACTCAAGGTTATCAAATGGATGACCCATGCTATGACATAAGGGAAGATGCTCCACCGACTGGTATCAAGGTCAAAGATCCTACAAAGTGGCTTTCATGCATCTACACGGGGTGTCTTCAAGTAGTGTCATTCCAACACATATGATAGTGTTCATCAAAAATACAAGACTCAAGTGTCAACCATCTACCCCTTAGTGCAACCCTTTGTATCAAGAGAAGCATGCCTTTTGTGGTCATTGATGACAAGGGGGAGAAATTGTGGTAAAGAATGTCAATTGTGATATGTCAAGGACTAAGGGGGGGAAACAAGATGGACAAGGATCAGAGGGAGCAAGATTAAAGAATGTAAAGGATCACATTCTTGACAGGGAAGCACACAAGTAGGGGGGAGCAAGCTCATGAATACATGATTGATGCATTTGTTTGTGCATTGCATTTGCTTGCTCGCATTGCATATGTTTTACATTCCTACATGCTTGTGTGCAATGTTTGCTAGAACTAAGACTTGAATGATGTTTGCTTCATTTTAGTATCTAGAGCCTAGTCTTAATATAGCAAGTGGTAACTAGAACCATGTTTATAATGTTGATCTCACATGGTATCTAGTTTCACTTGTTTCTAGCAAGTTGATGCTAATGAAGATTTAAAATATGGTATACATGCTTCAAAGATACATTTCCATTTTGTATACCTTAGCATCACTTAGTAGTGCTAACACTCCCACAAATTCCATATTTAGCATGTGTGCAAGCTTGAAACCAAACCATTTTAGCACACATGTAGGGGGAGTTAACACTACAAAGTCAGGTTGTATGGTGCTTATCCAAATCTTCACAAGCGATCTTAATGTCGGATAAGTAACATAGAATCCAAAGAACTTAATTTCCATATCTTTGTAGAGTTGTCATCAATTACCAAAAAGGGGGAGATTGAAAGGTCCTTGTTTGGTTTTGGTAATTGAGTGACAACCTAGGTGAACTAATATGTGTTTAAGTGAAATACACAGGAGATTAGTTCACAGGTGAATGTGCAATGAAAGAGCTTATTGCATATGTGACATGACATGGAGTCATATGGCTAAGATGGATAAGATCAAGGCAAGACTTGACTTGATGGACCGGTTGCGAAGGTGAAGGGCAAGTTGGAGGCTTTGAAGCCGTTGGTACCGAGTGTCGGGAGGCTTGAGCAAATACTTGGCGCCGAAGGACCGAAGCAATGGTGAAGAGCAAGTGAGGTCAAGATCGATGGACCATGAAGGCCATATGATGATATGAAGTGGATCATATCATTTGATCAAGGTTGGTGCATGTGTTGCATCAACATTGGAGGAAATGAAATTGAATGCGCAAGGCAAAGGTATATTTGTAGGGCATTTCATTTCACCGGTCTAAGTTGAGTAGAGAAGTGCTTGACCGGGTTTAGGATAGATAGCCATACTATAAAGAGGAGAAATCTTTTAGTTGCAATGGTTATCTAGTGTCACTAAGTGTGAGTCTCATTTGCATATGCATTGCGCTTAGTGACATGGTGAGAGTAACCCTAGAAATTCCTTGTGAAAATGCTAACTTAAGTGCCCAATTTACTTTGGAATACCTTGGTAAAGTTCTTAGCACTAAAAAGGGGTGAAATTAGAGAAGGAAATTGACTTAAAGGAGCTTCCACCAGAATTTCTCGTTGACGGAGCTAATATTGCCGAGAAAGGGTGCTCTGTCTTGAGCCAATATCTTCAAGAAATTTACATGAGCTCAACAAGAATTTCTTGTTGAGCAATAGTTGTTGTGCCTGCATGTGTCAGGAAGAGAGAGAAAGAGAGAGAGAGGCGTGAGAGAAAAAGAGCCTCAACAAACAATTCTCTTCTCCCTCACAAGAATTTTTTGTTAAGGGGAGACAAGCCTGCATGTGTGTTAGTGAGAGAGGCGGGTTCGGACGTCCATTCTCCTCCCCCGCTCAACGGCAATTTTCCTCTCCCCCACAAGAATTTCTTGTTGAGGGGGGACAAGGTTGCATGCGTGTGTCAGTGAGAGAGAGAGAGAGAGAGCTCTCAACCGACAATTATTTGCATCCCACACAAGAATTTCGTGTTCAGCCTAGATCCAGTCATCCCAACGTTCATGAGCGTGAGCAGAGGGTATTGGGGAGCCGTTGCCTTCTTCCTCCTCATTCCTCTCCCCATTTTTCTCACCTTTGGAGAGCAAGCAAGTTAGGGTTCTTCCTCTCCTCTCTCTCCCCCATGATTTGAGCTGAAATTTCTAGGAGAGATTGAGTGCCCTTTGTGGGTGATGTTGAGAGGTTGAAGATCCACCTCCTCCCTTTCCTCTCCCTCTCAATCTTGGTGCCAATTTGAGTGAGGGATTGAGAGCCTAGTGTGTGTGCATTTGAGGATTTGCATTTGGTGGCACTAGGCAATCTTTGTGATTGGGGATTTCTTATTACTCTGGTGATTGCCATCACCTAGATGGCTTGATGGATTGTGTCTCCGTTGTGAAGCCCATGTGGTGATTGTGTGTGGCTCTGGAGAAGGATTTGTGAGGGGTGTTGTGCTCACCCTGCAGGAGACGCGAAGAGCAACTCTAGTTGAGCGAGGCGTGAAGAGAGTCAAGTGGTCCGGCCAGGTCAAGTGCTAGAGCGTGTGGTAAGTACTCCTTGTGGGAGAGTGTGACTAGTGTAGTCACCACTAGCAAGAGGACCGGTGGCAACCTTGAGCTTGTCTCAACGGGGACTAGCTTGGTGGCAACCAAGTGAACCTTGGGATAAAATCATTGTTTCAACCTTGTTCATCCTGTTGGTTTGCAATCTCCATACTCAAGCTTGTATTTACTTACTCATATATTGTGCTTGTGTAGTTGCTCTTGTAATTAGTTAGCTTGTGTAGCTTTCTTGCTTGTGTAGCATAGAAGTAGCTCCCTTGTGTGACTAATTGGCTTGTGTAGCCTTGTTAGTCACTTTGCTTAGTTTGTGTAGCTAAGTAATTTGAGCTCTCTAATTTGGCTTGTGTAGCCTTGTTATTGAGAATTGCTAGTGAGCTTAGGCTTTGTGCGCTTTGTATCACTAGATTGTGTAGGAGCTCCCTTGTTCTTAAAGTACTAGTTGCATAGGTTTGTGTGACCTTGCTTCTAGAATTATTTAGGTGAGCTTTGCTAGCTAGGCACCTTATTTGCTTTGTTTAGGATCTTTGTAAGGTGCTAGAGAATTTAGATAGAGAGGTGTAGTCTGGCTAGACCAATAGTTTTAATTCCGCATTTGTTTCGGTTAGCGGGATGTGATTAATTTAGAAAGGACTATTCACCTCCCCCTCTAGTCCGCCATATCGACCCTACAATCCCCCTCTAGCCATTTGGACCTTTCACCAGCGCCCGTGTTGGCCTGCGAGCGCCCTCTCCCCTCCAGTCACTGCGGGGCGAGCCCCGCCTGGCAGCGCTCTCGTCGACAATGGTAAAAGAGCCCCACCCGTCAACTCTT
>CM019827.1:156047963-156064950 GCA_009763385.1 Coix lacryma-jobi var. lacryma-jobi | reverse complement strand
AGTTGACGGGTGGGGCTCTTTTACCATTGTCGACGAGAGCGCTGCCAGGCGGGGCTCGCCCCGCAGTGACTGGAGGGGGAGAGGGCGCTCGCAGGCCAACACGGGCGCTGGTGAAAGGTCCAAATGGCTAGAGGGGGATTGTAGGGTCGATATGGCGGACTAGAGGGGGAGGTGAATAGTCCTTTCTAAAATTAATCACATCCGCTAACCGAAACAAATGCGGAATTAAAACTATTGGTCTAGCCAAGACTACACCTCTCTATCTAAATTCTCTAGCACCTTACAAAGATCCTAAACAAAGCAAATAAGGTGCCTAGCTAGCAAAGCTCACCTAAATAATTCTAGAAGCAAGGTCACACAAACCTATGCAACTAGTACTTTAAGAACAAGGGAGCTCCTACACAATCTAGTGATACAAAGCGCACAAAGCCTAAGCTCACTAGCAATTCTCAATAACAAGGCTACACAAGCCAAATTAGAGAGCTCAAATTACTTAGCTACACAAACTAAGCAAAGTGACTAACAAGGCTACACAAGCCAATTAGTCACACAAGGGAGCTACTTCTATGCTACACAAGCAAGAAAAGCTACACAAGCTAACTAATTACAAGAGCAACTACACAAGCACAATATATGAGTAAGTAAATACAAGCTTGAGTATGGAGATTGCAAACCAACAGGATGAACAAGGTTGAAACAATGATTTTATCCCAAGGTTCACTTGGTTGCCACCAAGCTAGTCCCCGTTGAGACAAGCTCAAGGTTGCCACCGGTCCTCTTGCTAGTGGTGACTACACTAGTCACACTCTCCCACAAGGAGTACTTACCACACGCTCTAGCACTTGACCTGGCCGGACCACTTGACTCTCTTCACGCCTCGCTCAACTAGAGTTGCTCTTCGCGTCTCCTGCAGGGTGAGCACAACACCCCTCACAAATCCTTCTCCAGAGCCACACACAATCACCACATGGGCTTCACAACGGAGACACAATCCATCAAGCCATCTAGGTGATGGCAATCACCAAGAGTAATAAGAAATCCCCAATCACAAAGATTGCCTAGTGCCACCAAATGCAAATCCTCAAATGCACACACACTAGGCTCTCAATCCCTCACTCAAATTGGCACCAAGATTGAGAGGGAGAGGAAAGGGAGGAGGTGGATCTTCAACCTCTCAACATCACCCACAAAGGGCACTCAATCTCTCCTAGAAATTTCAGCTCAAATCATGGGGGAGAGAGAGGAGAGGAAGAACCCTAACTTGCTTGCTCTCCAAAGGTGAGAAAAATGGGGAGAGGAATGAGGAGGAAGAAGGCAACGGCTCCCCAAATACCCTCTGCTCACGCTCATGAACGTTGGGATGACTGGATCTAGGCTGAACACGAAATTCTTGTGTGGGATGCAAATAATTGTCGGTTGAGAGCTCTCTCTCTCTCTCTCTCACTGACACACGCATGCAACCTTGTCCCCCCTCAACAAGAAATTCTTGTGGGGGAGAGGAAAATTGCCGGTTGAGCGGGGGAGGAGAATGGACGTCCGAACCCGCCTCTCTCACTAACACACATGCAGGCTTGTCTCCCCTTAACAAAAAATTCTTGTGAGGGAGAAGAGAATTGTTTGTTGAGGCTCTTTTTCTCTCACGCCTCTCTCTCTCTTTCTCTCTCTTCCTGACACATGCAGGCACAACACTATTGCTCAACAAGAAATTCTTGTTGAGCTCATGTAAATTTCTTGAAGATATTGGCTCAAGACAGAGCACCCTTTCTCGGCAATATTAGCTCCGTCAACGAGAAATTCTGGTGGAAGCTCCTTTAAGTCAATTTTCCTTCTCTAATTTCACCCCTTTTTAGTGCTAACTTTACCAAGGTATTCCAAAGTAAATTGGGCACTTAAGTTAGCATTTTCACAAGGAATTTCTAGGGTTACTCTCACCATGTCACTAAGCGCAATGCATATGCAAATGAGACTCACACTTAGTGACACTAGATAACCATTGCAACTAAAAGATTTCTCCTCTTTATAGTATGGCTATCTATCCTAAACCCGGTCAAGCACTTCTCTACTCAACTTAGACCGGTGAAATGAAATGCCCTACAAATATACCTTTGCCTTGCGCATTCAATTTCATTTCCTCCAATGTTGATGCAACACATGCACCAACCTTGATCAAATGATATGATCCACTTCATATCATCATATGGCCTTCATGGTCCATCGATCTTGACCTCACTTGCTCTTCACCATTGCTTCGGTCCTTCGGCGCCAAGTATTTGCTCAAGCCTCCCGACACTCGGTACCAACGGCTTCAAAGCCTCCAACTTGCCCTTCACCTTCGCAACCGGTCCATCAAGTCAAGTCTTGCCTTGATCTTATCCATCTTAGCCATATGACTCCATGTCATGTCACATATGCAATAAGCTCTTTCATTGCACATTCACCTGTGAACTAATCTCCTGTGTATTTCACTTAAACACATATTAGTTCACCTAGGTTGTCACTCAATTACCAAAACCAAACAAGGACCTTTCAATCTCCCCCTTTTTGGTAATTGATGACAACTCTACAAAGATATGGAAATTAAGTTCTTTGGATTCTATGTTACTTATCCGACATTAAGATCGCTTGTGAAGATTTGGATAAGCACCATACAACCTGACTTTGTAGTGTTAACTCCCCCTACATGTGTGCTAAAATGGTTTGGTTTCAAGCTTGCACACATGCTAAATATGGAATTTGTGGGAGTGTTAGCACTACTAAGTGATGCTAAGGTATACAAAATGGAAATGTATCTTTGAAGCATGTATACCATATTTTAAATCTTCATTAGCATCAACTTGCTAGAAACAAGTGAAACTAGATACCATGTGAGATCAACATTATAAACATGGTTCTAGTTACCACTTGCTATATTAAGACTAGGCTCTAGATACTAAAATGAAGCAAACATCATTCAAGTCTTAGTTCTAGCAAACATTGCACACAAGCATGTAGGAATGTAAAACATATGCAATGCGAGCAAGCAAATGCAATGCACAAACAAATGCATCAATCATGTATTCATGAGCTTGCTCCCCCCTACTTGTGTGCTTCCCTGTCAAGAATGTGATCCTTTACATTCTTTAATCTTGCTCCCTCTGATCCTTGTCCATCTTGTTTCCCCCCCTTAGTCCTTGACATATCACAATTGACATTCTTTACCACAATTTCTCCCCCTTGTCATCAATGACCACAAAAGGCATGCTTCTCTTGATACAAAGGGTTGCACTAAGGGGTAGATGGTTGACACTTGAGTCTTGTATTTTTGATGAACACTATCATATGTGTTGGAATGACACTACTTGAAGACACCCCGTGTAGATGCATGAAAGCCACTTTGTAGGATCTTTGACCTTGATACCAGTCGGTGGAGCATCTTCCCTTATGTCATAGCATGGGTCATCCATTTGATAACCTTGAGTTTTGTTGATGAGGGATGCTTTGCTTGATTTGATCACTTAAAGTTGAGGATCACTTGACATATTTGTAGGATACCATTTGAGAGCTTGATCTAGACACCACTTGGTAAATATCACTTGAAAGATCATATACCATTTTGAAGAGATACCATGTGAAGAAATGATGAGTCTAGATACCACTTGAATGAAAGTATAAACTTGATATTCATTTGCATTATGTCTTCTTCTTGAACTCTTGTCATTTTCATGAGCATCTTATTTGTGACTTGAACTCGGCAATTTGCACAAGATATCTAACTCGGTTTGCTCTAGAGTAAGCTCTTCACACATCTTTCAATGGTTATTATCTACCCATGTTGAATTAGACACTTGAATGCTCATCTTCTAGATCAAGTACTTGGGTTCAGTAGCTCATGAACAAACTCATATACTAACCACTAGATCATTAATCAAACAAACAATAGTGGTACGCTATGAATTTAAACTTTTCATTTGTTATGCATGATCCTATTAAGCATGTTGTAGGGTCGAGATGGTAGACTAGAGGGGGGTGAATAGTCTTTTCTAAAATAAATCGCACCGGCTAACCGAAATAAATGCGGAATTAAACTATTGGTCTAGCCAAGACTACACCCCTCTACCTATACTCTCAAGCACCTTACAAAGATCCTAAACAAAAGCAAATAAGGTGTTGGACTAGCAAAAGCTCACCTAAACAATTCTAGCTTGCAAGGTTACACAAACCTAAGCAACTAGTACTCAATCAATCGGGGAGCTCCTGCACATGCCACTAAGCAAAAGCACAAAGCCTAAGCTCACTAGCAATGCTCAATAACAAGACCACACAAGCCAAATTAGAGAGCTCAACTTAGCTACACAAACTAAGCAATGTGACTAGCAAGACTACAAGTCACTCACGGGATCAACTTCTATGCTACACAAGCAAGGAAGGTAACTAGCAAGCTACACAAAGCTAACTAGAAGCATAAGAGCAATCTACACTAGCACAAGTATATGAACAAATAAATACAAGCTAGAGAATGGAGTTTGCAAACCACCGAGAAGATGAACACGAAGTTGACACGGTGATTTTCTCCCGAGGTTCACTTGGTTGCCACCAAGCTAGTCTCCGTTGTGTCGACCACACACTTTGGTAGTTCGGCGGCTAATAGGCACCACACCTAGCTCGACACTCGAGCACCGCAAGAACTCACCCACAAGTGAGGGTAACTCAATGACACGCGCAATCCACTAGAGTTGCTCTTCGCGATCCCCGCGGGGCGAGCAAAACACCCCTCACAAATCCTTCTCTGGAGCCACACACAATCACCACGTGGGCTTCACAACGGAGACCACAATCCACCAAGCCGTCTAGGTGATGGCAATCACCAAGAGTAATAAGAAATCCCCAATCACAAAGATTACCTAGTGCCACCAAATGCAAATCCTCAAATGCACACACTAGGGTTCCTCAATCCCTCACTCAAATTAACACCAAGCTTGAGAGGGAGAGGAAGGGGAAGAGGTGGATCTTCACTCTCTCATACACACCCACATAGGGCTCTCAATCTCTCCAAGAAATTTCAACTCATAGCCATGGAGAGAGAGGAGAGGAGAGGAAGAGGAAGAACCCTAACTTCAAATGTAGCAAATTGGAATGGAGGGAAATTGGGGAAGAAGAAGGGAGGGGAGCCAATCTTATCCACCAGCAGCCTGCCCCCCGACCGTTGCTGTCCAAGGTTCCAATCCCGCACTGGAATTTCCGGGCGGCGCGCCCTGGAATTTCCAGGGTGGGAGCGTCTCTCCCGACCGTTGCTCTGGACCAAACCCGCACTGGAAATTCCAGACGGCGCGCCCTAGAAATTCCAGGGTGGGAGCAACCTTCGCGTCGAAAAGAACACGGACTGGAATTTCCAGCTCGGGTGATACCAATTTCCGGATGAAAGTGGAGAACCAAACAAAGAACCCCTTCTTGGAAATCAACCGAGCTAAGCTGGAATTTCCGACCATAGCCAAACTTCCTTCTCTATTTTAAACCCTTTTAAGTGCTATCTCTTCCCACAAGCACCAAATCAAATTTAGCACTTGAGATAGCTTTTCACAAGTAATTTTCTCAGGCTTTCTCATCAATCTCACCATGTCACTAAGCGCAATGAATATGCACATGAAACTCACACTTAGTGGCACTAGATAACCGTTGCAACTAAAGATTTCTCCTCTTTATAGTACGGCTATCTATCCTAAACCCGGTCAAGCACTTCACTACTCAACTTAGACCGGTGAAATGAAATGCCCTACAAATATACCTTTGCCTTGCGCATTCCATTTCAACTCCTCCAAAGTTGATGCAACACATGCACCAATCTTGATCAAATGATATGATCCATATCATCACATGGCCTCCATGGTCCATCGATCTTGACTTCACTTGCTCTTCACCATTGCTTCGGTCCATCGGTGCCAAGTCTTTGCTCAAGCCTCCCGACACTCGGTACCAACGGCTTCAAAGCCTACAACTTGCCCTTCACCTTCGCAATCGGTCCATCAAGCCAAGTCTTGCCTTGATTTACCATCTTAGCCACATGACTCCATGTCATGTCACATATGCAATAAGCTCCTACTTCACATTTGTACCTGTGGACTAATCTCCTGTGTATCTCACATGAACATAATTAGTCCACCTAGGTTGTCACTCAATTACCAAAACCAAACAAGGACCTTTAAATCTCCCCCTTTTGGTAATTGATGACAACTCTACAAAGATATGGAAATTAAGCTCTTTGGTTCTATGTTACTTATCCAACATTAAGATCACTTGTGAAGATTTGGATAAGCACCATACAACCCGACTTGGTAGTGATAACTCCCCCTACATGTGTGCTTAAATGGTTTGGTTTCAAGCTTGCACACATGCATAAATATAAAATTTGGGGAGTGTTATCACTACTAAGTGATGCTAAGGTATACAAGATAAAGTTGTACCTTTGTAGCGTGTATACCACATTTTAAATCATCCTTAGCATCAACTTGCTAGAAACAAGTGAAACTAGATACCACGTGAGATCAATATTATAAACAAGGTTCTTGTTACCACTTGTTATACTAAGACTAGGCTCTAAATACCAAAATGAAGCAAACATCATTCAAGTCTTAGTTCTAGTAAATGTTGCACACAAGCATGTAGGAATGTAAAACATATGCAATGCGAGCAAGCAAATGTAATGCACAAACAAATGCATCAAACATGTATTCATGAGCTTGCTCCCCCTACTTGTGTGCTTCCATTGTCCAAGAATTGTGATCCATTTGCATTCTTCAATCTTGCTCCCTCTTGATCCATGCCCATCTTGTTTTCTCCCTCTTGTCCTTTGACATATTGTTGACACTGGTTAACTATCATAATTAAGAGATAAATAAATATGAAAAGGACAAGAATATGATCACCAACAAAGATTTAGGGTTTCAACTGACAATATTCCATGAGTTTTGGTGAGTTATGATTCTGCAGGGACTAAACCAGGAAATCGGCATCGATAGCTTCCCATAGAAGGAAACCGACGGGAGATAACGCATTCGCCACGTCAGGATACTTCCAGAAGACTCCAGAAGACGTAAGAGGACACCACGACGAAGGACACCACAGGAGGCCGACCTGTGGGACCGACCGGTCCCACAGGGCAGACCGACCGGTCGGTCCCTGGGCCCACTGGGTTCCGTCCTCTGCAAGCTACTTCCACCGCCTTTGAGGATCAATCACAGCCCTACGTGAAGTCGGTTTGATCCAAGGGTCACGATTCATCGCCCAGGGCTATATAAACAGACCCCTGACCCCCCTCTCCAAAGCAATCAGGCAATAGGTTTCAGGCAATTCATTCATCAGGGTTAGACCAACCAGAAGGAGATCAATCAGAGCTTTAGAACTACATCCACCTAGAATAGTAGATAGAATAGGATTAGAGGAGGCAAGCTTCGCTTGGATTCCTGATCTAGTCACGAGAAGGCTCGGTAAACCCAAGATCTTCTCTCTTGTATTAACATTATGGATCTATTTCATAATTGCTCTTCTAGTTCATCATTGTTCTTCATTGTTTATGTTCTAGTTCATCGTCTAGTTCATGTTCATCGTCTAGTTCATCATCTAGTTCATATCTTGTTCTAGTTCATGTTCTAGTTCGTACTTTAGTTCTTATCGATGATCTAATTCACCTTATTGTTCATTATTGTGTTCTAGATAGCAATACAATTGATATGATTAAGACATCAATGATTATATTCTTAGTTATAATGCTTATAGTTTGCTTTGATTATATATTTGGCATAGATAGTTCATCTTTATATTTATACTCATGTTCGTATAGCGCTCATCTTAAAGTACAACGGGTGGGTGATAAATGCTGTGTAGGCGTGGTGCCTATACATTATTTATCTGCGAATGCGTCCTATGTTTCGGATAGAGTGGTAGATCGCGGGTGTGACAGACCTGTTGAGTCCTCTGTATTCCACCTCCCAAATATAGTGTTCAGTATGGCTCAGTTAACTCATGGTTTAAGGGTTAATATGCTTAACACCTTAACTATGGAGTTGCCTCTTGATTATAAATATGATGTGACCTAACCAATGATTGCTAAATATAATTGCACTAATCAATGTATGCTATGACTTGTAACTAGAATAACTTAGGAATGTTTCTTATTAATACCTGTTCTAATCATCATCTTGCTAGGCAGTACTGTTCTAAGTTTATCCTTGATTGATCTGATCTCTGTTATCCTTTATCATTTATCTATTATATCATTTACTCTGTACCTGGTTCCTGTTCATAGTAGTTAGTGTGTTATCAGTCTTATTATAAATGTGTGCCATGATAAATGCTGTTAAGTTCTTTCAATACTATCATACCTTGAATTGATTAGTCTCTAGGCTAAATATAAATAACGATACCTGAGACTAGCTTGGGTGAAATGCTCTACAACGGGTATGTTTATCTGTGCGCTTGCGGGTAAATATCTATCTCTTAATCCAGTGCCCTGATATAATTACATTGCTAGCTTCATGTTGGGGATGACAACTTGACGTTAAGTGAAGTTAGTAGTGTCCCGTACAATCTTTCATGCTTTCACTAGTTTATTATTTTATATGACTCATTCTTAGAGTGAATCCATTAAGGAGTGTCAACACATATCACAATTGACATTGACATATCTTTGCCACAATTTCTCCCCTTTGTCATCAATGACCATAAAAGGTATGCTTCTCTTGATACAAAGGGTTGCACTAGGGGGTAGATGGTTAACACGTGAATCTTCAATTTTTTATGGACACTACCATATGTGTTGGAATGACACCACTTGTAGACACCACATGTAGATGCATGAAAACCACTTTGAAATACTACATGTAGAACACTTGTAGGATCTTTGACCTTGATACCAATAGGTGGGGCACCTCCCCTTTGTCATATCATGGGTCACACCACTTGATGAACTTGAGCTCTTTTATGTGTGAGGGAACTTTGCTTGATTTGATCACGCTTAGAGTTGAGGATCACTTGAAATCTTGTAGGATACCACTTGTGATATTGATCTAGACACCACTTTGTAAATAACACGAAGGATTGATTGAGTCTAGATACCACTTGAGTAAGTTGAACTTGATATCCATTTGCATTATTGTCTTCTTCTTGAACATTTGTCATCTTCATGAGCTTCTCATTTGTGACTTGAACTAGACAATTTTGCACAAGATATCTAACTCGGTTTGCTCTAGAGTAAGCTTCTTCACACATCTTTAAATGGTTATCTTACTCATGTTGAATTAGACACTTGAATGCGCATCTTATAGATCAAGTACTTGGGTTCACTAGCTCATGAACAAACTCATATACTAACCACTAGATCATATAATCAATCAAGCAATAGTGGTAGGCTATGAATTTAAAACTTTTTCATTTGTTATGCATGATCCTATTAGGCATGTACTATATGCACTAACCACATACTAGTAAGGGATGAAATGATCTTGCACATTACAATGATACCTTTGCTATGTTGGAGAAGAGGATAGTCACATAGATTCCAATTCATTTCTCCAATAGCAATGTGAAATCCATTTATAGCTTGGTGAAGACCAATAGATACAAAATATGAAATCCATTCTTCACTCATATGAATTGAGAACCACTAATGATCAAGTGCACTATCTTGAGTTGTGGTTGGCTTGATTTTTCATTTAACCATAGCTTGCATGAGTATATCACTTGAATTGCAATGATTTGCTCTCTTTTGGGTGTTGCTTGCTTTCTAGATCAACCCTTTTGATTTCTTCAACTAAGCGTCCCCAATGATACTTTAGATCACCACTTCCATGTTAGCCTTCCAAGCCACGTGCTTGGTTAACCTACAAAAGGCGGCAAGCCCCTACACTAGGGAGAAGTGACCTCTCTCTAAAGAACCATCATTGATACTCACTTGAAATGATTTTATTTGATTGATCTATTTGAACTTTTCTTGATGTATGGAATTGATTCCCTTTTTGAGTCATTTCTTTCTTCCAAATGATCTTCAATTGGTATTGGAACTTGAATCTTCATCTTTATCTTGAGTTTGGTCTTGATCTTCAATTTTGAGTACCAAATGTGTGTGCCAAATGCACTTCTCAATTGAATGACCTTGTACTCATTTTTGTCATGCTTCTAGCTCATCTCAAAACCAAACATAGGTTCCTCAAACACTTGTAATCATGGTTCCAACTTGAGGGCCTTTCAATCAAAGTGACTTGTGATATATCCAATAAATGTCACTTATATAGCAGATTCTGTCCTCTTCAATGAAATGATCATATCTCACAATATATTGATCCAATTGCCATGAAATTTGGTGGAGATGTGCCTCACTAAGTCTTCTAGTAGCCATAAAAATTTGAGCTTCATTGGACTTCTAGATTGCTACCAGATTTTACATCTCTCCCAACTACTACATGCTGAAAACTGCTGCACTATAATTGACAAGATCCACTCCAAAACTGAAGTATCCCTTATCCAATACTCATGATTTTTTCACAGCAACTAATACCATAAATATAGAGCATGTGTACAAATTTCAAGTAATTCCAATAAGATATGATCACTCAAACATGGCTATGATCACAACTAGCTCAGATTTTCAATAATAGACAGATTTTCTAATTTGAGCTATACTTCATCAAATTGAATCAAAATTGATGTCAACTTGTTTGAACATGAAGGACCGAGAAGCTACCCGAAAGCGACCAGAGGGGGGGTGAATGGGAGCTTCAAAAATTTCCTTTCGGAAACTAGATGCCACTGTCCCAAGATCAACCCCAAAATCGAAACCTAGAGCTTGCTAATGTCCACGACCCTAGATGTAGGGTGGATGCTTCCTAGAGGCACAGCGGGACACTAGACAACCCTAGAAAGCCAACCCAAAAGACGGAACTCAAATCCGATCAAGAACGAACGAACCGCGAACGAAGACGCGCGAAACTGCAGCGACCGGACTCTGGCCTGCGTCCGGTCAGCAGGGACCGGACGTGTCCGGTCGTCAGAAAACAGCTCTGGGAGCTCTCTGTTCGCGACCGGACGCACGGAGCTCAAGCGTCCGGTCGTTCACTGAGCATCCGGTCAGATGAGACAATGACACGGGAACAGTGCAAGCGTAGCGTCCGGTCGAAATGCAAACAGAGCGTCCGGTCGAGAGCGTCCGGTCAGTACGCAGAAAAGCTTGGCGCCGTGCTCAACGACCGGACTCTGAAAGCGTGCGTCCGGTCAGCCCGACAGAGCGTCCGGTCACCCCGCGACTGCACTGAAACTCCGGCGATTCAACCCGATCTCCTCCGAATCAAGTGCTCTAGGCTTGGGATTCGATCTGAGGAGTCACAAGGAGGTTAGTGAGCTATCTCTAAGAGATCATGGCTCGAACCTAACTCCAAATCGGTGAATCGAAGGAATTCGGGGGAAAGAAGAAAAAGAGACCCGAAACTAAAACTTGATCGATCTCCTAGACCGTGAGGTTAGAGATGATTTCTTTCGGTGGAAAGAAGTGCCTCACGATCTAGAGCAACTCAGTTCAAACGGAATCGTGAAAGATGGACCGAGCACAAAGATCAAGCGACGGGAAAACTCAAGGCACAAAGCAATCCGCGAAGAACATGATGAACATGAAATCAAAACGCGAATTGACACCAAGAGATGGGATCCAAGGTGAGGATACGGCCTCACTTCCTCGAATCAACAGTACACAGAGTGGAGTCTCTCTGCGGATCTCAACTAGCTAAAGCAGGGGTGTGGGAGAGTGGAAACCCTAGGAAATGAAAGCTCTAACTGAGATTGAGATAGGGAGGAGGGTGTCTCCCCTAGACTACTTATACTAACCTAGCCTAAGTCTATTTCCTACTCTACCCCTCTCTACTCTAATTTACAGAGCGGACCAGCCTAACCCTAAGGCTATTCTAGTCCACCCGCTGGTGGTAGGTAGATCCGACGGCCACGCCCGCACGGTCTTCCGCGTCGCCTCCACGCAACCTTTAGATCGCCGCCACGTGCCGCCACCACTCTGCACCCCCGGTTTTGCGGCCCAAACCGGGAAACCAGCCTTTTCCATCAGCCCCCGGTTTTGAGGCCCAAACCGGGAAACCAGCCTCCAGCCCGAGTTTTGTGGCCAAACTCGGAAACCGTCCGCGCCCGAGTTTTGAGGCCCAAACTCGGAAACCGGCCCACGCCCAGGTTTTGAGGCTCAACCTGGAAACCGTCGCGCCCAGGTTTTGTGGCTCAACCTGGAAACCCAGCACCCAGGTTTTGAGGCCCAAACCTGGAAACCGTCCACCGTTGGTTTTTCCCGGGCTCTACCAACAAACCGGCGTCGTAGAGGGGATGCACCGCCTGTGCACCCCTTCCACCGACATGATCGCACTTCTCCGCCTGTCGCTGTCGCAGGCTGCCAGCCACCACAGCTGATCCTCCGGCCTCCAGTCCATCAGTCCAAGTCCACGTCCGCCCTTCACCGTCCGATACATCGGCATGGCACGTCCGCCGCACGGCACGCCCATCCTTCATCGCGCCCGGTCCGTCGGCACGGCACGTCGCAACTTGACCTTCACCCGCCATCGATCACTGTCTCCGTGCTCGACACCTGCACAACACAAGCCAAAGAACATGCGCATCATCTCCATTGACAATCACTCATCACACAGAGACTCGGCATACACCCATGTATCCGCACTTGCTTGGTATGTTCATATTCTGTTAAAATTAAACCAAGTCTAAGTGAATTGAAAAGATCGAGATGGGATTGCTTGACAGCACATCACGGTATCAAGACTGTTTCTCATTGCACGTTGAGTTAAACTTGAGCCGTGTAGTGTAAGACCGAAACCGTTGCTTCAAGCTTCTGATTGCTTATGCATAGGCTTAGCACGGTTGAAAAGTTAGGCAATGTCAAGCTTTCAACCTCTCGCAATCACATGCTGAAACTTGAACTTGTGTAGAATCACCGCTACAACTCTGATAAAATTTGAAAACACAAGTCTATGTGTCTTTCTATAGCATGATGATTGAACTTTGCTAGGGGTAGTTCACCTTGTATACATGTTTAGCATTTGTTTGACTTCCTGTCTATATATGTTTGCTGCTAATTCGATGGTGAAACCCTTTCTGAATGGCTTAAAACTGCTCACAATGCTCATATGTTCATATTTCGTATTTTGTGATCAGCTTGAGCCTTTGCTGGCGTTTATACTTGTTATTGAGTAGTCAGATCAGCACTCTTTAGAGCTTCTATTCATTCTATAGACTATATACCTGAAGCTGCTAACCTGCATTTGTGACTCATATGCATTTGCTTGATAGTGGATTATCAACTAAGGGGGAGAAATTTGACAAATCATGTCCTAGTTGTGTGCACTATTGAAGGAGGAGTTTATGTCCATAGGGAGCTTTGCTCGTTTTGCTTTGACTTCGATGATTGGGTTGGAGCGGTTCCTCAGCTAGTTGTGTTGAGCCTTTGCCTCTTTCTGGAGGGACTAGCTGGCTTACTCAGTTTTGGCTTCTTTGCTCTGAACTTCTCGCTAGCGGTGTTGAGCCCGTTCTGCCTCTTCTTGAGGGCTAGCCTTGCTTTGCTTGGTTGCGTCGAGCCGTTGCCCATGTCTTTGGGAACCAATTTGTCTTGCTCAATCCATTCGACTTCTCTTGGCTTTGCGTTGCTTCTGGTCGATTGGTTGAGTTCGCTTCCTTCTTCCTTTCTTCTATTCCAATATGATTTGTGTTGGTAGTTGACAATGCACTCATCAAGGAGGAGATTGCGGATACATGGGTGTATGCCGGATCTTGAGATGATGAGTGATTGTCAACTGGTTTGATGCGCATGTTCTTTGGCTTCTGTTGTGCAGGTGTCGAGCTCGGAGACGGTGATTGAAGGCAAGATGAAGGTCAAGTAGAGACGTGTCGTGCCGATGGACCCGGAGCGGTGAAGGGCAGATGTGAGGCTTGGACTGACGGACTGGTGGCCTGAGGATCAGCTGTGGTGGCTGACAGCCTGGGACAGCGACAAGTGAAGACTTGCGGGTGGACGGGGTGCACGGGTGGTGCATCCCTCTACGGCTTCGGTTTGGTGGTTGAGCCCTAGAAAAACCACCGGGTGGATGGTTTCTAGGTTTGGGCCTCAAAACCTGGGTGCTGGCCGGTTTTCGAGTTTGGGCCTCAAAACTCGGGCTGAGGACGGTTTCCAGGTTTGGGCCATAAAACCTGGGCGATGGCGGGTTTTTGAGTTTGGGCCACAAAACTCAGCCTGAGGACTGGTTTCCCGGTTTTAGCCTCAAAACCGGGGGGTCCAGTAAAAGGACGGACGACGAGTGGCGGCACGTGGCGGCATCGGGTGAGGTTGCGTCGAGGCGAAGCTACTGGATGTGCGGGCGTTGCCGTCGGATCGACTACACTTCGAGTTGGACAGGAATACTCTTAGGGTTAGCCTGCTCGCTCATTAGCAGTAGGGGTAGAAGTGGAATAATTGTATTAGGCTATATTAGGAGAGGCAACCCCTCCCTCCAAACTATCTCAGTCATTTGCTATTCTCCTCTAGGGTTCCTGCTTCCCATTCCCTGCTGTAGCTACTGAGATCCGCAGAGACGGCTAATCATACATCTGTGTATTTGGATTTTGCGGAAACGGGACCGGATTCCCGTTGTCTCCTCGTGGGGACGATTTTTGGCTGGAAATCATGGTTGTGATTTGCGTTCTTGAGTTGTTCTTCGCGTTCATCTTTTCTCCAAGTTTTTCCCATCGATCGATCTCCCTATACGTTGCTCCGTTTGGAAAACCGTTTGAATCAACTTGTTCTTTGCTGTAAGGGGATCATTTCCACTGAAGGAATTCAACTCAAACCTCATGAACAAGTAGATCGGTTGGTTTCCATTTTGGATCGACTTTTCTCTTCTCTTCCCCCGAACTTCTTCGATTCATCGATTTGGAGATAGGTTCGAGCCATGATCTCCTAGGAGTAGCTCACTATCATCCTTTTGACTCCTCTCACCAAGTTTGAGCCTTAGAGGTTTCGTTTAGGGTGAGATCGAGTCAAATCGGTGGACGAACAACAGGTTTTTGGGGTGACCAGACTCTGGGCTCGTGAGGATCGGACGGTCGTTGAAGGCTCGGCTGCTCGGTTTTTGCCAGCACTTGACCGGACGCTTGGTTTACATGAGACCGGACGCGCAAGAGACACTGTTCATTGCCCTTTGGTGTTGACCGGATGCTACCTACGTTGTGACCGGACGCTTCGTGCCGTGAGTCCGGTCCAACACAGAGAAGGTCCAGAACGCTCCCGAGCTGACCGGACGCGTCCGATCCAACCTGACCGGACACTCACCACAGTCCAGTCACTGCAGATCAGTACGTTTTTGTCCGCAGTTCGTTTGTCTGACTTCGGATTTGGTTTCGGGTTTTTGCGTTGGGTTTTTAGAGTTGTGTAGTGTCTCGCTGTGCTTCTTGGAAGCATCCACCCTACCTCTAGGGTCGTGGACACTATCAAGCTCTAGGGTTGCTCTTGGGGTTGATTCTTGGGACAGTGGCTATAAGTTTCTGAAAAGAAATTTGAAGCTCCCATTCACCCCCCCCCCTCTAGTCACCATTGTGTAGCACCTTTGGTCCTTCAGATCTCACACTTTGCTCATTCTGCATTTGTTGCTTCTTTTGAGCCCAAATATGTTGGACACGCTCTTTCTGATCCTAACTGGGTTAATGCCATGCATGAGGAGTTAGAGAACTTTGAGCGAAACCAAGTCTGGACCCTAGTTCCACCTCCACTAGAATGCCACCCTATACATACCAAATGGGTTTTCAAGAACAAACAGGGTGAGGATGGGATGGAAGTGAGGAACAAGGCTAGGTTAGTAGCCCAGGGGTTTTGCCAGAAAGTGGGGATAGATTATGAGAAGACGTTTGCCCCTATAGCTCGTTTAGAAGCCATTAGGATCCTTCTAGCCTTTGCTGCTTCGAAGGGTTTCAAGCTATACCAAATGGATGTCAAGAGTGCTTTCCTAAACGGGTATATAGAGGATGAGGTCTATGTTAGGCAACCCCCAGGTTTTGAGAGTCCCAAGTTTCGAAACCATGTGTTCAAACTTGCAAAAGCTTTATATGATTTGAAACAAGCCCCGAGAGCATGGTATGAGCGTTTGAAAACTTTTCTGCTTTCCAAGGGTTTTAAAATGGGACGGGTAGATAAGACTCTTTTTCTCCTCAAGCAAGGCAATGACACCCTTTTAGTTTAGATATACATGGATGATATCATCTTTGGTGGCTCCTCTCACGCACTTGTTGCTAAGTTTGCAGATGTTATGAGCAGGGAGTTTGAGATGAGTATGATGGGTGAGTTGACCTTCTTCCTCGGGTTGCAAATCAAGCAAACCTGAGATGGGATGTTCCTGCATCAAGGCAAATACACGAAGGACATCCTGAAGAAGTTCGACATGGGTGAGGCCAAGCCTCTGACGATGCCCATGGCGATGACTATTGCGATGGATGCCAATCAGGATGGGGAGCCCATGGACCAGAAGGAGTACAAGATCATGATCGGCTCCCTCATGTACTTGACGGCGATGAGGCCAGACATACACTTCGCAGTGTGTCTGTGCGCTCGCTTTCAGGCATCCCCTCAGACTTCCCACAAACAGGCGGTCAAGCGCATCATGAGGTACCTTCGATACACTCCTGAGTTCGGACTTTGGTACTCTTCTTCTTCGACACTTTCGCGTTGTGGTTACTCCGATGCGGATTTTCCCGGCTGTCGGCTTGAGCGCAAGTCTACTTCTGAGACTTGTCAGTTTCTTAGCTCTTCGCTTGTTTCGTGGTCTTCTCGCAAGCAGTCTAGCATTGCCCAGTCTACCACCGAGGCCGAGTATGTCGCTGCCGCTTCTTGTGCTTCGCAACTTTTGTGGATGGTTGCTACTTTGCGTGATTTGGTCTAGATTTCAGTCGGGTCCCTTTGCTTTGTGATAGCACTTCTGCCATTTGTGTAGCAAAGAAC
>CM019827.1:156007019-156047463 GCA_009763385.1 Coix lacryma-jobi var. lacryma-jobi | reverse complement strand
CCAGTGCGGGTTTGGTCAGAGCAACGGTCGGGAGAGACGCTCCCACCCTGGAAATTCCAGGGTGCGCCGCCCGGAAATTCTAGTGCGGGTGGAACCTTGGACAGCAACGGTCGGAGGGCAGGCTGCTGGTGGATAAGATTGGCTCCCTCCCTTTCTTCCCCAATTTCCCTCCATTCCATTTGCTACATTTGAAGTTAGGGTAATTCCAGGCGGCGCGCCCTAGAAATTCCAGGGTGGGAGCAGCCTTCGCGTCGAAAAGAACACGGACTGGAATTTCCAGCTTGGGTGACTCCAATTTCCGGATGAAAGTGGAGAACCAAACAGAGAACCCCTTCTTGGAAATCAACCGAGCTAAGCTGGAATTTCCGACCATAGCCAAACTTCCTTCTCTATTTTAAACCCTTTTAAGTGCTATCTCTTCCCACAAGCACCAAATCAAATTTAGCACTTGAGATAGCTTTTCACAAGGAATTTTCTCAGGCTTTCTCATCAATCTCACCATGTCACTAAGCGCAATGAATATGCACATGAAACTCACACTTAGTGGCACTAGATAACCGTTGCAACTAAAGATTTCTCCTCTTTATAGTACGGCTATCTATCCTAAACCCGGTCAAGCACTTCACTACTCAACTTAGACCGGTGAAATGAAATGCCCTACAAATATACCTTTGCCTTGCGCATTCCATTTCAACTCCTCCAAAGTTGATGCAACACATGCACCAATCTTGATCAAATGATATGATCCATATCATCACATGGCCTCCATGGTCCATCGATCTTGACTTCACTTGCTCTTCACCATTGCTTCGGTCCATCGGTGCCAAGTCTTTGCTCAAGCCTCCCGACACTCGGTACCAACGGCTTCAAAGCCTCCAACTTGCCCTTCACCTTCACAATCGGTCCATCAAGCCAAGTCTTGCCTTGATCTTTACCATCTTAGCCACATGACTCCATGTCATGTCACATATGCAATAAGCTCCTTCTTCACATTTGTACCTGTGGACTAATCTCCTGTGTATCTCACATGAACATAATTAGTCCACCTAGGTTGTCACTCAATTACCAAAACCAAACAAGGACCTTTCACATGTACTATATGCACTAACCGCATACTAGTAAGGGATGAAAATGATCAAGCACATTACAATGATACCTTTGCTATCTTGGAGTAGAGGATAGTCAATAGATTCCAATTAAGCTCCAAATAGCAATATGAAGTCCATTTATAAACTTGGTGAAGACCAATAGATACCAATTTTAATATCACTCTTCACCCATATGAATTGAGAACCACTAATAATTAAGTGCAAAATCTTGTTGTGGTTGGCTTGCTTATTCATTTTATCATAGCTTGCATATATGAATACCACTCATGATTTGCTTCTCTATCTTGGGTGTTGCTTGCTTTATTTCTTGATCAATCTCTTGATTTCTCCAACTAAGCATCTCCAATGATACTTTAGATCACCACTTCCATGTTAGCCTTCCAAGCCTCGCTTGGTTAACCTACCAAAGGCGGCAAGCCCCTACAAAAGGGAGAAGTGACCTCTCTCCAAAGAATCATCCTTGATATTCACTTGAATTGACATTGTTTGATTGATCCATTTGAACTTTTCTTGAGAATGTGACTTTGAATCCTTCTTTGAGTCCTTTTCTTTCTTCCAAATGATCTTTAGTTGAAACTAGAACTTGATCTTCATCTTTATCTTGATGTTGGTCTTGATCTTCAATTTGAGTACCAAATTTGTGTGCCAAATACACTCTTCAATCAATTGGTTTTGTACTCATATTTGTCATGCTTTTATATCATCTCAAAACCAAAACATAGGTGCCTCAATCACTTATAAACATGATTCTCAACTTGAGGACCTTACAATCCAAGTGACTCCAAATCAATTCAATTATTGTCACTTTTCTGGCAGATTCTGTACTCTCTAAAGAAAAAAATCATATCTCCCAAAGTAAAGCTCCAATGACCATGAAATTTGGTGGAGATGTGCATTACTAAGTATTCTAGCAGACATAAAACTTTGAGCTTCATTGGACTTAAATATTGCTACCAGATTTCACATCTTCCAAGACTGCTACATGCTGAAAACTGCTGCACATGTGTTGACAAGATCCACTCCAAAACCGAAGTATCCCTTATCCAATACTCATGAAATTTTTGCAGCAACTAATAACATAAACTCAGATCATGTATACCAAATTTCAAGCCAATCCAAATAGATTTGATTATTCAAACATGGCAATGATCACAGCTAGCTCAGATTTTGCAATATAGGACAGATTTGACTACTTGAGCTATTCTTCTTCAAATATGAACCAAACTTGAAATCAACTTGTTTGAATACTCTCACAAGACATAAATTCATTCAAACCACTTACTAAAAGAAGTCTTATGATCTTATCCAATCAAACCAACTCAATTTTGATTACTAAGCATTAAATTCATTCAAACATCTCATAGCAAGCAACATATGCATATATATCTAATTCAATCAACTCATATGCACTCAAATAAATTTTATCAACAAGATGTATACCTTTGTAGCTCATGATAATCAACTAGCAAGCTTTAACTCAGTTTTTTTTCAAGCCTTCAAATGTATCCGATCAATCAACCAACACAATTTGATTTTGCACTTGTATGTGTATCATATTTGGACTTTACTATTTTTGACTTGGCATTGGGATAGGATTGCATTAGGCTTCATTTGTTTGACACAATAATATGATGATCAATATGAAACCGATTGAATCAAGTCTCCAATGCCATGGTACCTACAATCAATCATCCACTTTTTGATGGTACCCAAACTAGTTTGGGTCCTCTCAAGTTAGGTGCAACATACTTAGGCAATGCCTTAGTATGAATAGCGGGATGTGTTGCAATAGCCACCGAAGAGGTACCATTGTCATCCTTTCTAAGCACATTATCATCTTCAATTGAAATAGGCTTAGAAGTTTTACCTAGGGGACATAAATAGGCCATGTGTCCCCTTTCCCGACATGAGTAGCAAACTCTCTTCAATTGAGCCTTTTCTTCCTTGCTCATATGTTGCTTCTCATTGCCTTGCCTCCCATGAGTTGCTTGAGCCTTCTTCACAAGCTTGGTAGGACACTTTGAGGCAAAGTGTCCCATATCTTCACACTTGTAGCACTTGATGTGAGCTAAATCTTTCTCGTCTTGATTCTTGCTCATCATCTTCTTGGCATCTTGGATATGAGTTGGGTGCCTTGCTCTTATTCTTCCACCCCTTCTTGTTTTCTTCTTTTCTATCCCCATGTCACCACAATCTTCATGGTTGTTCTTTACTTGAACTTGGGGCTTTGACTTTGGCTCAACTTGAGGCTTCCTTTTGCTTGGGCATGATTTGGCAAGATGGCCCATCTCATGGCATTTGAAGCACACAAAATGAGAGAGATTCTTTTCTTCTTGCTTCTTTATCTCTCTTTCATTTCTTCTCTTGCCCCATCTCTTGCCTTTGTCATTGCTCTTGTTGAAGCCAATGCCACTCTTATCACCATAGCTTCTTTGATTGTTCAGCATGTGCTCAATGGTGACCTTGGAGTTGTAGCACCTCTCTAACTTGTTGCTCGAATTCTTCACTTCATTTTTAAGCTCATTGTTCTCCTTCAAAAGGTTAGTCTCACAAGACATAGAAGTAGAACAGGCATCTATATGTGAAGAACAAGGCATAGCTAATAAATCCTCACAAGAGGTGGATACATGCTTCTTCTCTACATCACAAGGGTTAGTCACATGTTGCAATTGATCATTTGACCCAAATGATGAGCTCTCACTAGTTTTAGTTTCTTCATTAGAAAGCTTCTTAGTGAGAAAAGCATGGTCTTGTACCAAGTTGTCATGAACAACACTAAGTTCCTCATGAGTCAATTTAAGCTCCTCATGTGAACAAGTAGTAACATAAAGTAGATGCTTTTGTTGTTCACATGTGTTCTTTAGAAATGAGTTTTCATTTTCTAATTTTAATGTTTTTGCCATCTCATTTTCTAAAGCAATGTTCATGCTAGCAAGTCTACTAACAAGCTCATCATATGAATTGACATGATCAACCACATTAGCATTGTATACCTTAGTGTCACCTTGTGACATGAAGCAATGTGGCGATGGGCTTGTAGTAGTATCACAATCATCAATCGAGCATGAAACATCAACATCATCAAGTGTGAGTAGAATCATTACTGGCAACACTTGAATCATCACCATCAACCATGTCAAGTGAGCTTGTTGTAGATCGATTATCATCATCATCATCATCATCACTTGACCATGAGGTGGAGCAATCTTCCACAATCATCAAGTTGTGGTCATGCTCAACATTCTCATGCGCAACCACCATGTGAACCTCATTGAATTCACCATCATCCCATGTAGAGGAGTCACCAAAGGTGTGCTTGATTGATTCCCATAGCTCATGGGTGGTTCCTTTGTGGTTCACCTTGTAAAACAACTCAAAGCTCAAAGCATCCATTAGAAATAAATAAGCATCAGAATCAAGTTCAAAGAGAGCCTTTTGAGCTTTGGTTAGATTCTTATGGTCCAAGACATGGGTGAGACCACTTGTGACAACCCACCAAGACTTAGGTCCCTTGGCACGAAAATGATCAAGCATATGGTGTTTCCACTGTGCAAAGTGTGTGCCATCAAAAATATGTGTGTCACAAACATCTATCCCACTAGACGCCATCCTCTCGGGTCGGTAAAGACCACAAATGAGAGACCATGGCTCCGATACCACGTGTAGGATCGAGATGGCAGACTAGAGGGGGGGTGAATAGTCCTTTCTAAAATTAATCACATCGGCTAACCGAAACAAATGCGGAATTAAAACTATTGGTCTAGCCAAGACTACACCCCTCTATCTAAATTCTCTAGCACCATACAAAGATCCTAAACAAAGCAAATAAGGTGCCTAGCTAGCAAAGCTCACTTAAATAATTCTAGAAGCAAGGTCACACAAACCTATGCAACTAGTACTTTAAGAACAAGGGAGCTCCTACACAATCTAGTGATACAAAGCGCACAAAGCCTAAGCTCACTAGCAATGCTCAATAACAAGGCTACACAAGCCAAATTAGAGAGCTCAAATTACTTAGCTACACAAACTAAGCAAAGTGACTAACAAGGCTACACAAGCAAATTAGTCACACAAGGGAGCTACTTCTATGCTACACAAGCAAGAAAAGCTACACAAGCTAACTAATTACAAGAGCAACTACACAAGCACAATATATGAGTAAGTAAATACAAGCTTGAGTATGGAGATTGCAAACCAACAGGATGAACAAGGTTGAAACAATGATTTTATCCCAAGGTTCACTTGGTTGCCACCAAGCTAGTCCCCGTTGAGACAAGCTCAAGGTTGCCACCAGTCCTCTTGCTAGTGGTGACTACACTAGTCACACTCTCCCACAAGGAGTGCTTACCACACGCTCTAGCACTTGACCTGGCCGGACCACTTGACGCTCTTCACATCTCGCTCAACTAGAGTTGCTCTTCGCGTCTCCCGCAGGGTGAGCACAACACCCCTCACAAATCCTTCCCCAGAGCCACACACAATCACCACGTGGGCTTCACAACGGAGACACAATCCACCAAGCCATCTAGGTGATGGCAATCACCAAGAGTAATAAGAAATCCCCAATCACAAAGATTGCCTAGTGCCACCAAATGCAAATCCTCAAATGCACACACACTAGGCTCTCAATCCCTCACTCAAATTGGCACCAAGCTTGAGAGGGAGAGGAAGGGGAGGAGCTGAATCTTGAACCTCTCAACATCACCCACAAAGGGCACTCAATCTCTCCTAAAAATTTCAGCTCAAATCATGGGGGAGAGAGAGGAGAGGAAGAACCCTAACTTGCTTGCTCTCCAAAGGTGAGAAAAATGGGGAGAGGAATGAGGAGGAAGAAGGCAATGGCTCCCCAAATACCCTCTGCTCACGCTCATGACCGTTGGGACGACTGGATCTAGGCTGAACAAGAAATTCTTGTGTGGGATGCAAATAATTGCCGGTTGAGAGCTCTCTCTCTCTCACTGACACACACATGCAACCTTGTCCCCCCTCAACAAGAAATTCTTGTGGGGGAGAGGAAAATTGCCGGTTGCGCGGGGGAGGAGAATGGACGTCCGAACCCGCCTCTCTCACTGACGCACATGCAGGCTTGTCTCCCCTTAACAAGAATTTCTTGTGAGGGAGTAGAGAATTGCTTGTTGAGGCTCTTTTTCTCTCACCCCTCTCTCTCTCTCTCTCTTTCTCTCTCTTCCTGACACATGCAGGCGCAACACTATTGCTCAACAAGAAATTCTTGTTGACCTCATGTAAATTTCTTGAAGATATTGGCTCAAGACAGAGCACCCTTTCTCGGCAATATTAGCTCCGTCCACGAGAAATTCTGGTGGAAGCTCCTTTAAGCCAATTTTCCTCCTCTAATTTCACCCCTTTTTAGTGCTAACTTTACCAAGGTATTCCAAAGTAAATTGGGCACTTAAGTTAGCATTTTCACAAGGAATTTCTAGGGTTACTCTCACCACGTCACTAAGCGCAATGCATATGCAAATGAGACTCACACTTAGTGACACTAGATAACTGTTGCAACTAAAAGATTTCTCCTCTTTATAGTATGGCTATCTATCCTAAACCCGGTCAAGCACTTCTCTACTCAACTTAGACCGGTGAAATGAAATGCCCTACAAATATACCTTTGCCTTGCGCATTCAATTTCATTTCCTCCAATGTTGATGCAACACATGCACCAACCTTGATCAAATGATATGATCCACTTCATATCATCATATGGCCTTCATATGGTCCATCGATCTTGACCTCACTTGCTCTTCACCATTGCTTCGGTCCTTCGGTGCCAAGTCTTTGCTTAAGCCTCCCGACACTCGGTACCAACGGCTTCAAAGCCTCCAACTTGCCCTTCACCTTCACAACCGGTCCATCAAGTCAAGTCTTGCCTTGTTCTTCTCCATCTTAGCCATATGGCTCCATGTCATGTCACATATGCAATAAGCTCTTTCATTGCACATTCACCTGTGAACTAATCTCCTGTGTATTTCACTTAAACACATATTAGTTCACCTAGGTTGTCACTCAATTACCAAAACCAAACAAGGACCTTTCAGGGGTGAATAGCCTATTTAAAAATCTAGAATCCTGAAACTCAAAGCTCAAAAACAAGTATCAGATCACACAGTCGGTACTACCGACTGTAGGGGTCGGTACTACCGTGTCCAACGGTCGGTACTACCGACAATCTAGGAGCAGCTACGAAATCGAGATGGACGAGATGCAAAATTGAATCTAGATTATACCAAGGTTTTTCTAGGGGATGTGGATGAAGTTTATACCTTGTCCAAGTAGTGGCTCCTCCCCAATGTGTAGATCGAGCCTTCCCACACCTAAGAATGAGAGAGGAGGGAGGAAGAACGCAAGAACACGAGTGCAAACAAAATATCCAAAGATGCAAATCCAACAAGCACACGAGACACAAGATTTAACCCGAGGTTCGGCCACTTCACAAAGAGGTGCCTACGTCCCCGTTGTTGAGGTGACCACTAAGGTCAGAGTCTCTTTCACCTCCTTGCCTCAATCAAGCAACCACAAATGCTAGTTGAGTTTCTTCACTAAGAATCACGAGGGTAATACAAACACTTTAGAGTGCCCTCACAAATGAGTCAATCACAGGCAACGACCGAAGAACACCTGCTTGATTTGGTCCATGTTGTCAATTGAGCTTCACTAGCATCAAAGTCCACCAAATAGAGATTCTCATATCTAAATCCTTTGAAGATCACATCACTTCCATCAACACTCACAATCTCCACATCATCAACACCAAATATGCATTTGAATCCCGTCACACAACTGTGCCACAAACAATAAGTTGAAGTTGAGAGACTCCACCAATAACACATTGGAGATGCTCAAGTCATTGGATATTGCAATCTTGCCCAAGCCTTTGACCTTGCCTTTCTTGTTGTCACCAAATGTGATAGCAGTTGCATGATCATTGCCACTAGTGTCGATTGATTTGAACATTCTACCATCTCCAGTCATGTGTTGAGTGCACCCACTATCAAGCACTCAATGCCTTCCTCCGACTTTATAATTTATGTACAAAAAGAATCAATTCTTTTTAGGTACCCAAATCTTTTTGGGTCCTTCAAGGTTAGTAACCAAGCTCTTGGGCACCCAAATTGCCTTCTTCTTTGGGCCAACCATGGGTGCACCAATGTACTTAGCCTTCACGCCATTAGTGCCCTTAGTAAGCATATAACAAGAATCAAAACGAATAGATGTAACATGTGCATGCTTCTTGTTTTTGTTCTTGTTAAAGCAATGTTGCTCTATATGCCCGGATTGCTTGCATCTATTGCAAAACCGACCGTTGCTCTTCACAAAACAAGTCTTGTGAGGAGCAAAAGCCGCCTTGCCCTTCTTGGGGATATAGCCAAGTCCCTCCTTGTTGAGTGGACACCTTTGGCTACCCAAGCACTTAAGCAAGCGGGCATCTCCACCATAGGCATTGCCTAAGGCATGAGTGAGCTCATTAACCTTGTTCTTAAGGTTCTTGTTTTCTACTACTAATGATGAGTTACATGTAGTAGAAGTAGACATTTTAATTGAGCTAGATGATGATGATGCATTGATAGGAGCAACAATAATAGGAGCATAAAAAGACTCATCAAGTATATCACATGTAACTCCTACATTGCATGTCTCTACAACACCCTCATTGTTACTTTGATCAAGGAGGGAGGAGCGGGCTTCCTTAAGCCTAGTGTGAGCTTGATCAAGCTTCTCATGGGCTTCCTCTAGCCTCTCATGAGTAGACTTGAGCTCATCAAAGGATTGCTCAAGAACCTTGTTGGCCTTGCATAATTCTTTGCACTCCGTCCTCTTAGTCTCAATGTAAGAGTGAGCATCTTGTAGCATGCTCATGAGGTCCTCCTTTGAGTACTCCTCATCATCATCACTCTCACTCTCACTCTCATCGGATGATACCTTAGTGGCCTTAGACATAAAGCACGTCGATGGAGCATAGAAGATAGAAGACTTGCTTGAGATAGCAAGACTAGCCATAGCCTTCTTCTTTGTGGTCTTCCTCTCATCATCACTAGAATCACCATCATCACTTGAGGAAGCATCACTATCCCATGTCACAACATAGGATCCACCCTTCTTCTTTTCTTTCTTCTTATCTTTCTTCTCCTGCTTATCCTTCTTGTTCTTCTTGTGATCATCTTCATCATCACTTGATTGTGGACAATCCGCAATGAAATGATCTTTGCTCTTGCATCGATAGCATCTTCTAGTTGAGCTCTTGGTTGTATCTCTTCTCTTTCTTGCCCCAAAGCCTTTCTTCTTCTTCTTCTCTTCCTCTTGGGCTCCCACATCCCGTTCCACACGGTATGTGTCTTGAGTGACCACATCACCTAGTATTTGGTTTGGGGTAACCGTATCCAACCCTTCTCTCACAAGGATTGTCACCAAGGTATCAAACCTAGGTGGCAAGCATCTCAAGAACTTGTGAGAAAAGTCCTTGTCATCTACCTTCTCACCCAACGCCTTTAAGTCATTAACAATGACTTGCAAGCGGTGAAACATCTCCGAAATGCTTTCATCATCTTGTATCTTGAAGATAGCAAGCTTGTCTTTGAGAATGTATAGCTTGGCACTTTTGACTGCCTTGGTGCCCTCATAGGTCTCCTCTAATCTTTCCCATATCTCACTTTCTCGCTCAAGATTCTTGATTTGCTCAAAAACTTTGGTGTCAAAAGCTTCATAGAAAAGGTTGATTGCCACATCATTCAATTGAAGCTTCTCTTCTTCTCTTGGGGTAGGATCGGCGGTATCAATCACCACAAAATCATGCTCGATCACCTCCCATATCTTCCTATTCATGCCTCTTGTGAATGCGCACATCTTCCGCTTCCAACAATGGAAGTTGGTGCCGTCAAAATGTAGTGGCTTCCCCATATAGTTGATTTGAGCCATTTCAACACCGGAGGTTGTAAATCCTCAAACAAACGGTGACTTGACTCTGATACCACTTGAAAGGTCCGAATGGCTAGAGGGGGGTGAATAGCCTATTTAAAAATCTAGAATCCTGAAACTCAAAGCTAAAAAACAAGTATCAGATCACACAGTCGGTACTACCGACTATAGGGGCCGGTACTACCGGGTCCAACGGTCGGTACTACCGACAACCTAGGAGCAGCTACGAAATCGAGATGGACGAGATGCAAAATTGAATTTAGCTTATACCAAGGTTTTCCTAGGAGATGTGGATGAAGTTTATACCTTGTCCAAGTAGTGGCTCCTTCCCAAAGTGTAGATCGAGCCTTCCCACAC
Source organism: Coix lacryma-jobi var. lacryma-jobi (assembly GCA_009763385.1). Taxonomy (NCBI): domain Eukaryota; kingdom Viridiplantae; phylum Streptophyta; class Magnoliopsida; order Poales; family Poaceae; genus Coix; species Coix lacryma-jobi. The sequence continues at coordinate 156,037,069 of CM019827.1, read as the reverse complement.
CTAAGAATGAGAGAGGAGGGAGGAAGAACGCAAGAACACGAGTGCAAACAAAATATCCAAAGATGCAAATCCAACAAGCACACGAGACACAAGATTTAACCCGAGGTTCGGCCACTTCACAAAGAGGTGCCTACGTCCCCGTTGTTGAGGTGACCACTAAGGTCAGAGTCTCTTTCACCTCCTTGCCTCACTCAAGCAACCACAAAGGCTAGTTGAGTTTCTTCACTAAGAATCACGAGGGTAATACAAACACTTCGGAGCGCCCTCACAAATGAGTCAATCACGGGCAACAACCGAAGAACACCTAACCGACTAGGGTTCCAAGAACACAAGAGTAAAGAACACAAATCAAGCCGGAGAGATGTTGGATCCAAGTGCTCAAGACGTAGATCAATGTTTCTCACTCTCTAATCTCACTTCCCTAGCTCAAAGCTTGCAAGAGATTCACTCTAGAATCAAAGGGGGAGAGAGAGGAGCTTAGTCAACACTTGGGAGCTCTCTTTATTTTCTTAGGTCAGGCGAATGGGAGAGGTAACAGTTGGAAGCCAACCGAGCGGCTACTTATACATGTCACGTCTGTGCCACGGTCGGTAGTACCGACCCCCTAGGTTGGTAGTACCGACTGCCTTAAAAGCAACTGTTACAAGGACCGTTGACCCGATGGAACCACCGACCCTCTGGTCGGTACCACCAGGGGTCGGTAGCACTGACCCTATGGCGGTACTACCGACAGGTCAACCTTGGATCTACATAGAGAGCATCTCGAACCACCTTCTGACCACGGTACTACCGACCAGGGTATCGGTACTACCGACCCTATGGCGGTACAACCGCCAGGCCAACTTAGTCCCAACATAGAGAGGGTGTAAAATGACCTGGATCCTCGGTACTACCGACCGGAGGGTCGGTACTACCATGCCCAGTAGTACCGGCTCTATAGCGGTACTACCGCTAGATCAACTGAGACCCAATCCAGAGAGCATTGCACGTAGCACCCTTGGGCGGTACTACCGATCCCCATGGTCGGTACTTCCGACCACACCCAGAAAACCTCTATGTGTTCGTGAGTGCACGGTGTCTCTCAAGCGCTAGAAGTTAGACGTCATGAACACTTTTCTCCACATCTAGCTAGCCTCAAATGTATCTCTCTTGATAGTCCGGCTTGCCTATCACTTAAGAAAAAAGATAAAACTAAAGTCTCAACTTGAGCAATGACATCTTCCCCTTTTCCATTTCACCGAAGACAGAGCATTTGATCACTTGAGAACTTGTGGTCGTCACCATCCAACATGGTCGCCATCTAGCTAGCTCCATCAAAGGCTTGGTTGTAATCCATTCTCATTAGCTACACACATGCTTAGCAACAAGATTAGACCAAATATGTTTCATCAATTAACCAAAATCAAACTAGGGCTTTCAGCTGGGTCGACTGGGGTGGAGCAGGTCGACGAGCGCGGGGCACGGCTGGTTGGTGTCGGGCCGGGGTGGAAATGGGCCAAGCTGAGCCCATAGGGAGTGGCGAGGCCTAAACTAGTTCTTTCCCTTCTCCTTTTTCTTTTTTTCCTAAATTCATTTCAAATTCGAATTTAAAATCTGTTTGAAACCAAAGCAATTTGTAAAGTTTTGCAAAATATTTTCTCTAGGTTTAAAAAACAAAGTTTGGAGTAAAATTTTGTAAATAATATATTTATTTATTTTCTAAATAGAGCAAAAATCGATTCACCCTAAATCAGATTTAAATAAATTCTTTTTCACCCAATAAAATATACAATGGCATGAATGCAATAAACAATTAGTAATTTTTTTTATTCATCTAAGATTTTGTCATTTCCTAATTAAATTCTAATTAATTTTTAATTAATAAAAATTGGGGTGTTACAATTGAGTTAAGACAAAAGGCGATGGCGTTGTGGCACCTGGCAGACACTGGACATGGGCTTGCATGGGAGATGCAAGTACCCTCGGTTGGCAGAGACTGGACACGAGCTTGCATGGGAGATGCAAGTACCCTCGGTTGAGTTAGGGAAGAAGGCAAAGGCGTTGTGTTTGGCGGAGGCTGGACATGCGTCAACATCGGTGTCAGAAGACATGACGTAGCACCTATGCTCCTTCTACAACGCGGGTTTAGTGGTTGAGCCTCAGAAAACCATCTGCGATGGTTTCCAGGTTTGTGCATCAAAACCTGGGGTGATCGATTTCTAAGTTTGGGCCTCAAAACTGAGGTTGGCGGGTTTGCCGATTTAGGCCTCAAAACCTAATGGAGGTTCCAAGAAGGAATGGGGCATCACGTGGTGGCACCGCGAGTCTTGCATCGAGGCGAAGCTAACGGTGAGAAGACTTATGACCATCGGGGCAGTACATGGTGGCATCGTGAGGCTTGTGTTACGGCAAAGCTAACGATGAGAAAGGCGTGTGATCGTCGATGAAGGAAACCTGCAAAGTTAGACTGGAATACCCCTGGGCTAGCTAGTTTGTTCTTTGTATCCTAAGGGTAAAAGGGATATAATGTAATAAGCTATAAATAAGGGATGACACTCATCATCCCTCCTTATCTCTTCAGTCAGACTTTTTTCTATTTCATCTGTTAGGCATTCTTTTCGTAGTTGCTCTAGTGATCCATAAAGATGAATAATCTCTCTGTGTATTTGGATTTCACAAAAGGTGACCGTAATCATCTTGTCTCACCTATGAGGATTTTGCTGAAATCTTTAGGTTTGTGTTTTGTTCTTCACATTCTTTGTTTTCCCCTTCGGTGAGATCTTTTATTTTGAGGGATGAATTGCGATTTTATTTGAACCATATTGTGCTTTGTCGTGAGATCTTTAGGTTTCGTGAGAGGCATCTTTTCACCGAAGAAAATTATCTAATTCCTCACGAGCACATAGATCAGGCAAAAATTGTTTTTGGAGCCAAATCTTCTCTCTTTTCACGTAATCTAAAATATCTCGAGATCTAGTTGGGCTCGAGCCATGATTTCTTAGGAATAGCTCACCAACATGTTCAAGATCACCTAGGTGAAGTTTGGTTTCAAGCCCTTTTAATTTGGTCAGGGTCTATTCGAAATTGGGTTTGTGCAGGGCTGTTTTTGTGTTGTATGTGCATTGGAGGGTAGTCCGCAATTCATCTCCAGACAATCCAGAGGTCGGGCCTGAGCACAGACAATTCCTGTTCAGCTATGACTGTTTGGTTAAGTGACTAGCAGACAGTCCGCCGACATCTAAGTTGACGCTGAACAGTTTCGTTGTTCACACTGTTCACGTGAACGACGGACAGTCCGGGACCTCAGGTGTGGACAGTCTGGGACCTATCTAGAATAGTTCCAGAATAGTCTATTTTCTAGTTTTTGAATAGCAGGTTGTCCGGGCCCTGACCGTGGATAGTCCAAGACCCTGCTGAGTCCTTCTGTTCGTGTGTTCAATTTTGCGCTTGTTCGTGACATATCTCCGGTAGTTTCGTTGTACCTTTAGGACATCTTCGAAGGTATCCAACCACCAGTTGGGTTGTAGACTGCCACCCTTATGTGTGTTTTCTTTGGGGTTGATTTTCTAGGACAGTGGTTGATCATTTCTTGAAAAATAAGTTATCAGCTCCCATTCACCAGTTTTCTGGTCACCGTTTCCGGTCCTTCACCAAGAGACATGTCGCCCACTGACGCCAACACGTGAGCATGTTGGCAATCACTCATTACAAGTTCGAACCATAAAGCCACATATCAACCTTGTGTTCGCACTAATCGACCTGTAAAGCCTACCCCATGTTATATAAGGCGGGTAAGGACCCCCTCAAAACAAGACATATGAATACAATTAACGATGGCAATGGGTACCCGAAACTCGATGAGTTTTTTTACTCTATTAAAGTATGAGTTCGAGTCAATTTCTCTACCTATGAGTTTGTTAATGGATAAAAAATCAGACCTAGTGGGTTTGCGGGTGTGGGTTTGAGGTAGTGGTACCCAGACCCATAAATCCATGAGTTTTTGTTAAACCTTATCCATCATAGCTGGCCCTTTGCTTGAGGTGTTGTTGTCTAGCTGGGTCTTGGGAAGAGAAATGAGCCTACATCTGTTAGCTTTCAATTGTCTGGATTGAAGAGTGGTAGTGTGTTGTAACTTAGTACCATATTGCCTAGCCAGAACAGAGGGAGGCAAGATCAATGCAACTTAATGGCACCCATAGAAGAAACGTTAGTTCCAATTTTCCACACCGTTGGCATTTGGTCTTTGCTAAGAAAAAAATCCACTTCTTGAATATATATATATATATATATATATATATGTTGTATGATAAATGAATTCAAATTTGTATCTGATATCTAAATAAAATTATAGATATCTATGAATAAAATCTAAAGTAATATTTGAGTATTTGATATCTGAATAAATCATTGATATCAGTGGTCAACATTTAAACAAATATTTGAGACTCTTAAGATGGCCGGATTGTGGTAACATAGTGTGCTTATTGTCACGGGCAAGGGCGACACGCGGGTACCCATGACCCTAATAGGCAGTTTGGACACAAAATGGGTCATAGGCATGAGTTTGGACACAAAATGAAACATGTGATAGGTCATGAGTTTTTAATGGGTAGATTTTTGTTTGTTATGGATACAAGTTTGGGATAGAAAAACCCAGTGGGTTTATACCTGTTGCCATCTTTAAATACAATCCATCAAAGACACAAGACATAGAGTATTACGTCGACTTGATGACCTGAATCTTTCTAAATGGATGTCTCTACGCTTGAGTCACCATTTCACTTGCCTCACGCGCACCTCCATCGATTCATTTACCATCGTGCGCATATCCTCGGTGGACTGCTGATCATAAATCGTCGACAACACATCACAGTCACATCAAATGCGTCCCAAGACACTAATGCCTCTCTAGAACCCAGTCACATCAAATGCGTCCCATGACACTAATGCCTCTCTAGAACCCCTCTGTATGTCCATGCAACATCCATGACCAAACCCCAGTGCACAGTGTTAGTTGTGCGTCCGACGCCACCTCCTGACATGTCTGATGCAACAACATGGACTCACTATGCAAAAAACACACTATCATCAGACGCGTTTGATGGCTGCAGAGGACACTTCCGATGTTGTAGAAAGCACCCCGTTCACTTCCAAATCGCGACGCTAAGCGAAAGACATTTATTCCACTTGATCTATTAGATATCTCTGAGCTAGTTAGTGCTAAGTTTGACAAGTGTGCACCACACCTAACTCATTGGACTCACTTAGGTCAAGCTAATAGTTCATATCCCTTTATAATACGACCAAAGGAAAAAAAAAGCCCTAGCGCTAAACTAACTACCTCTCAACACTAAATAACACTTAGAACTGGATCGTATTTAGCTTTGTCATCAATCCTTTGAAAACTGAAAAAATGAATTTTATGTAGGAGCATAAATACCATTGATTGTCCAATCACTTGTTATTATTGTGACCTAACTTAATTGTTTCTAGAAAACACACGTTAGTCATAATAATTTTATATTGTCATTAATCATCAAAACCCACTACATACTTTCAATTAGGTATAGACAAAAAATTATTGAGAAATTTTTGCCTTTTTATTATTAGGTATATAGATATAGATATAGATATAGATATAGATATAGATATAGACACTACGCCACCAAGTTTAACCGTGGCGGGCGATTTGGATTTCCTGCAGCGGACAAACACGTCCGCTGCAGAAGCATCGCCACGGTAAATGGAGACACTACCGCAGCGGACGCTAGAGACCGCTGCAATAAATCTATTTACCGCAGCGGGCAAATTAGAACGCCCACTGCGGTAAATCGTTTCAAAAAAATGGAAAACCCTAGGACAGGCCCGTCGAACCCATCCATGCGCCCGTCGAGCCCATCCAGGGCTGGGCGCCGCCGCCGGTGGCTCCCGTAGATCCGCCCGTCCTCCCGTGGTGCCGCCCGTCTGCCGTGGATCCACCCGTCCGCCGCGGATCCTCTTCCTCCCGTGGTGTCATCCCTGCTGGATCTGGAGAGAGGAGGGAGTGAGGGAGATGGAGAGAGGAAGAAGGAGATGGAGAGGGAGTCACCTACCTCAGACGAACAAGCCCATCCGTCGCCCAGCTGGATCCGATCGCCGCCGCCGCCGTGGGTGCCTCACTGCGGCCGACCCTCCTCTTCTCTTCACCCACACGCAGAGGAAGCAGAGGAGGGGCGACGCTGCGGGTGCCTCCGCACCCTGCTGCAAGCCTCCATCTCCCTCTGCGCGAATCTGTGTCGTGGAGGGGCGGCCTCCGCGCGTTGCCATGCAGGGCGCCCCGCCGCGGGCCGCGGGCCGCAAGCGCCACCAGCGAGGTAGAGCAGGGGCGGGAGGAGTGGGCAGGAGGGAGGTAGATCCGCCGCCGGGGCCTCGCACCGTCTCCACCGTGGCCGAGCGCCGCCTCCGCCCCGACCTCGCGCCGCCTCCGCACCGGCCTCGACGGGAGAGAGAAAGGGACTGAAAGAGAGAGGGCTTCACATATGGAGCGGTGGGGATGGAGCGTCCCGGCCTCCACGGGGGAGATGGAGCGGTGGGGATTTTTTTTTTTGGCTTGGAGTGCACCCGAAACCCTAAGTCGTGGTTATATACGAGCCTAGTTGAATGGGCTTTGAGTTGGACCTCGACTTAACTGTGATGAGCCTTAAAGGACGCCCGCTGCGGTTTATTGATTTAACGCAGCGAGCGCCTTAAGACGTCTGCCACGATAAAAAAATGTTTTATGTTGCGGTCTTTTTAAGATACTCGTTGTGGTAAATCAGTTTACCGCAGCGGGCAAATTTGACCATCATAGAAAATAAAAAAAAGTCCGCTGCGGTTAATCGGCCGGATTTACCGCAGTGGACAAAATTGGTGCCTGTCACGGAGTGTAAAAGTGCAACGTTGTGCATATTCAATTTTGACGTAGTGAGATATAGATATAAATTTATATTTATATTTATAGAATGTGAGGTTTATTCCTGATTCAGAGTCCAAATACATCAAGAATCAAGAATTACACAAATCACTCAGTATGCATATCGGATCACCCGGTTTTGTATAAGTTGGATTCTTCTCAATGGCTAGACTTCAAATTAGACGTTCCATAGTCTTGATCATCTGAACAAGACCCGTGCAATGGTGAAGTTCAAAGACCGATTTAAAGATTTATCACATACCCGATCACTCGGTTTGATCCAGACTGCACGAAATTATCAATTTTGGTTGCGAACACATTTGCGTTATTGCGTAGCACTTTTGAATGTGCTGATGCACATCGTCTCCTGTTTCGGGTGAGTTGTCAGATTGCAAGTCCCTGCTGCACTACGGTAAAGCACGAAGAACCAGCAAGAGCAGCGGGGAATATCTTTTTATTTGTATAAGAGCAGCCTTGTTAGATAATCACTAGTTCACTAGTGCTAATGCTGAGTCCTTTTCGTTCTACGGCATTTTTTCTTGAAAGTTTAAGCTAAATCATGAAACATCGCAAGACGAAAAAGAAACACGTTATGTTACAATCGTATTCATTATTAAGATTGAGCTTTAGTCATGACCAAATGAAGTAAATCCAGGGCACACACAAAAAATTAAAGCCACTAAATTACAAACTGAAGGTGTCATTTCTCGTTTATCTTCTTTATTGCTTGACTGTTAAGAATGCGCTTTCGGCATGACCAAACGAAGTAGATCAACATTGGACTTCTTTCTTCTAGCAAAAAAAAAAAGTATTTTCCTCAATGTTCTTGTCTTTTCTGCTACATACATTGTTGGTTCTTTTGGAATAGTTTACAAACCCAAAAAAAAGACCTGCTTTAAATTTTGGCACATCCAGGATAACACAAGTGAGATTTTTGGCAACATCAGTTACCACCATATTTTCGCTGTATTTGCAATGTCAGTTGTAATGCTCACCGACATCTCAACGGAATAATTTGAGAAAGAATACCTGTAAGTTCACTGAAAATGGAGCTTCCTAAAGGACACGTTTACCGTTCAGAGAATTATACAAACTATGCATATATACTGAAACCTGAAGTATACAGAAATCTGAGATGATCAGTTGCTTCCAAGAATGCTGTGTGCATATGCGTCAACGAAGAAGTTGTAATTTATGTTAAGCTTGACACTAAGATATGCCGGTCATTTATTTTGGCCCAGAAAGCTAGGTTCCTTGTATTTGTATCCTGCCATTCTGTAGTACAGGACGTATATCTATGGGGATGATGCACATTTTCAGAATACAAATACTACAAGGACTGATGAATTACTGCTCTCTTGATTAGGCAATTGCTATTGCTACTAGTACTACTAAATGCAGCGCATAGTAACGCTTTTCTTTCCTAATTTTGTTTGCTATATACTCCAAAATTATCAACTACAGTAGTTACAAGGCAAGACGAAATTCAAGAAGAAAAATATAATTATTCTTTTACATCATATGCTATGCTACTATGAATAACCACTCAGAATTCAATATCCTACTATCTCCTCCACCAATGTTATTTGGATTCTTATAATTAATCCTTGGTAAATTCAAACACCCTTGATCTATATCTTTATCAATGTGCTGGAGCGTAGACCAAATGCACATAAACAAGACGGAATACTTTTCCTCCTTCTGCAACATACATAAGCCAAGATTTCATGTGCTACCGGACTACCAAACTCCATGGCTAACAAATTTGTTACAGTAGGGGACACAAAAATTGATTTATTTAATTTTTTTTTTGGGAGAAAACGGTGCCCCTGCTGCACTGCAGAAGGTAAAGAGCAATGGAAAGCAGGGAGGGAGGGGGCTGGAAAGGCAAGCAGGGAAGGAAAGAAAAGGCAGTAAACGGACGCTACGACGCTCAGAGGGCAAGTGGTGCCGGATTTTTGTCAGTCTCCTCCCAAACTAGAGTCTCTTGTATCCAATACAACCTTTGCCTTCATTGCCGCAGTTCCGTTTCACATCTCCTCCTCTCCATTTGCACCCCCTCCCATGGCCTGAATTCCGAGCCCCCCGCCATTCGCCCCGCCCCCGAATCCGCCGCCTCATCGATCGCCCTGGTGCCGTCGGGAGAAGCGAGGCTCCGGTACTTTACTTGAAACCGTGTTTTTTTTTCCGCCGTTCTTTCTTGCCGTTTTGACCGCCTTGTTTCCCCCAATATGTCGAACTTTCTTGGTGGTTCGGTTGAGGGGAAATGGTTGAATCTTTCTGGTCCGGATTCTTGGTCCGGGAATTCCGGGAGTTGGTACTTGCTTCTTGTGTTCTTGTAATGGCCTTGGGCTGAGGATTTTGGCTGGTTTGTTCCGATGCAGGTTCTTGGTTTCTTGGCGACCGAATCTAAGGGAATATGATGGACGATGGGGGAAGCCAAGGGATTAAGAAGGTGCATTTCAGGGATTCGTCCTCCCAGCACCCTATAGTTACCTACAAGAGGCGCCGGCAGCAGAAGCCACAGACACAGCAGCAACTGCCGCAGCCACCACCACCACAGCAGCAGCAACCGGAGCCACAGACACAACTGCAGCAACTGGAGCCACAACCACAGGTGGAGCCGGAGCCGGAGCCAAAGACTGGAGATGTGCTGGCACAGCAGGTATAATCATTAAACCTACAATACCTTTTTTGTGTTGAAATGGAAAGAGATTTCACCACCAGTCTGTCACAGTTACTTGAAATTCGCCAATGCTACTGCTTGTAACCTATGTGCTCACCAGGTTTCTGCATTCATCTTGTAAGTATCAAATAACATAGAAATTATTGGTGTTTGCAAAGGACTGATTCTGCACTTGGTGGTTTGCGTTAAAATGATGAGGATGTTCTTGGTGCATCATACAGGCAGTGCATATGCATTTTGAAAATACAGTAAGCATCATGAATTGGTTGAAGTTGCCTCCTGGAGTAAGGTTACCAAAAATGATGAAGTATTAGTGAGTAGATTAAGAGCTTGCTATTTAGATGCTTATATATTTTTACTAAATTAGGTTGATGACATAAGTTGATACTTGACATGTTATTATTCACATAAGGCTGAGTCCATTTTTTCCTGACTTGTATGTTCATGTTAGTAATTGTTGCTCATGTTGGTATTCTGTAGAGTAGAGTCTTCTACATTTGGTCCTTCAGCAGGTGTTTATGAAATTGTCATAATAGTGTGTGTGTGTGTGTGTGTGTGTGTGGGTGGGTGGGTGTTGTATGTCTATCATTCTTTCTATTAATGCAATGATGCACAGCCTCTCCTGCTTACATAGAAAAAAAATTACATTCAACTCTGATTAGTTTATTATGAATCAAGCAAAACTGGATGTAATGGAGGTGTGCCCTCTCCCTGTCTCTCTGCCTCACTATAAGAATGGTATACTATGGATCAAACAAAGAATGTTTCTGCTTATTTAATATACTCTTTTTTAAAAAAAATCATCGCAACTGATTGATAAATTCTTTAGGTTTCACCTAACTTCTTAGGGTGTAAGTGTGGATTCTTTGGTTCCATAGGACTAAATTATTCTAAAAATTGAAATTTTTTGGGTTAATTTGTATTCTCTTTTTCTTGAAGAACTACATTGGTTACAACTTCTTTAACATTGACTCCTGGCTTTGTGTTTTTCAATTTTCCCTTCAGTATGGAGGCCGTTTTCTATGTAGTTTTCTTGTCATAGTTAGCTGCGTTGATACAAGGAAACTTCTCATGATTCGTATTCACAGATTAGCTATATCATATGGTTGTATTAATTTATCAGCTTCATGAGGGGAATTGTTCTGGGCTGAGGCAAAAGGATTCTGTCAATCTTCCATGTATTTTTTGATATTACAATGTCACAATGCAATTGAAGATAGAACATTTTTTGCCATTTTGAAAAAAAAAAACCTTGAGGGTACTTCAGCCTTTGGGCAATAATAGAATACTATGTAGGTGATTTTCCTTTGGTTAACTTTAACTGTTCTGTTGCAATTGTGAACTTCGCTTCCTCACTTGTTAAGACGATTACACCTCATACATTTTACTTTAGGCCATTCATTTGCTATGCCTTGACTGATCTGATGAACTTCAGATACATATGGCTAAATTACATCTTACCTCTTCTACACCATAATTTGAAACTTTATAATTTTGCAGAGTAAAGATACTTTTTGGAAAAGTAGGGATATGGGATGGAAGTATGGCATAATGATTGATGAAAATAGACAACACTGGAAGTGTATGTATTGTGGCCTAATTAGGTACGGTGGTGGTGTATCTAGACTCAAACGGCATCTAGCTGGTGATTTAGATGTCAAAATGTGCCCTAAAGTTCCAGCAGATGTTGTTGAGGAGATAAGGGAGCATTTGCGGAAGAAACGAGAGAGACGGAGGAAGCGAGCTGCACAAAATGGTGGTGATAATGTAAAGACTGAGAGCCCTTCTGGTGATGCTAATGTTGAGAAGGATCTTCTACCTTCTGATTCAGTGCTTCCCAATGGAATGGGCACTAATGTTCTTGAAGAAGTCACTAACCAAACGAGTTCGGTTCATCATGATACTACTCCCAGGGTATATAAATGGACAATAAGCCTTTTCATTTTTTTTCTCTTTGATTTGTTTTGTACTCAGTGTAATACCTACTGATTCTTACTTGTCTTGGGAGGATTTTTTTTTGGAGGGGGGGGGGGGGGGGGCGGGGGGGGGGGGAGGGGGGGCTGAATTATTTAAACTTAGTAATATGTCTTAGCAGATGATTCCAATCTTTCGAAAGAAAGAAATGGCCAGATTATAAAGTGTGATCCTATTTGGCTAAACCATTATGCATTGACCTTTTATAGAATGGTGTCAATAAAATATAAAATTACTTCGTAGAATTAGAGTGGGATTGTAAATTTGTCTAAATTTTATCCATGAACTAGCACTGAAGGGAAAAATGACTTAGGATGATTAAATGGCCACTGTTAACATTTTGCACACTCCTTGTACCTAAGTACTTAATATCAGCAACTGCTTAACTAATTTCAGATCTTCAACAAACTTTTGGTTTCTCGTGAATACTGACATTACCATTAATCTTTGTGTTCACAAAATTCAAATTGGTTTGCAGTTTCCGATGTTGCGAGCAAGGGATATTGGCTGGGAGCATGCTGTGGATCTTGATGGAAATAAAAGACGGTGGCAGTGCAAGTTCTGTTCTCTGTGTCGGAGTGGTGGTGTAACCACTTTGAAGGCTCATCTCATCGATGACAGCTGCCCAAACGTTCCAAAGGAAATTTCAAAGAAAGTATCAAACTTCATTGAAGAGAAAAGAGCAACACGCCTTCTTTTGAATAACTATGCCTTTAATGTTGATGAGGATTTCAACACACAAGTTCAAGGAGAAGGGACTGTAGAATATGTAAATGAACAACAACATTCAGGAAATGGTACATATGTGCAAATATTAGATAATGGTGCTATAAATGAGGTATCCTTGCTGTCCTTTTGTATTCACCTTACAGTTTTGCCATATCATTGGTGTTCAATGCAGTAGCCATGTCATAGGGAAAGAAAAAGAGAATTCTGAGGATTATTAGTGAGTCCAAATGTCTTGTGAGACTTTGATGGCAGACTCTCATTTCTTTTTCAATATGTTCCCCTTGTAGCTAAGCATCAAATCTTTGTTCTTGAGTCTTTAGGGATGTTGTTATCAAGTGGTTGGCATGTTGGGAATGTAGTATGTAGTAATCCCTCTTTCTTTTATAAGGCATATTAGGATTTAAGGAAGTCTTTTAAGTTCCAGATATACTATGAATCTATGATTAATAATTTCTCTTACTGTTTATTATCAATTACGTCAAATTAATGGCATACTTAAAGACACATGAAATATGAATCTGTTGATGCATCTTTTGTGTACTAAACATGCATAAATTTTGACTATTGGTCAAAATGTACAATGCTTGACTTTTTTATTCGAATACACCCCATATTTTGAAATGGAGGGAGTACTGTTATTTAGGGGCATATATATGTTGTATGAACCCCTATATTTAGTGTGACCAATGCAACTAATAGACATAGGGGGAGGGATGTTCTACAATCCTGCTACCTGAATTCATTATTTCTATCTCATTTCGAAGATATGAAATGATGTGGACGAAACATACATCACTGGAACTTAGCTATTTGTTCTAACATAAAACTTACCCCCTGTTTTTTCTGTGTGGAGAAGATAGCAGCTGGAAGCAAGCAATGTGGTGCAGAAAGTAGTGGCCAGCCAGTTGAGTGTTGTGATCAGCCTGAAGAGCAGTGCACAATGGATTATGGGAGGATGGATCAAGTGACTAGCAATAAGAACCAGATTTTAGACAAGAATACTGAGAATTCAAAAAATGCCAAGGTACTTCACCTTCATAAACCTTAGAGGAAAATGAAAGTTGGTTGGTCCCGGAGGAAGCTGTCTCTTCCCTCCTTGTTATTGAGTTATTAGGTCTTTTTTTATTGTATTAAATAAAATATTTATGTTTTAAATAAAAAAATATAATATGCTCTGAGCTTTAAAATTGTTTGTAGATGTTGAAACCATGCCGGAAAAGTGAGTTTAACACAAGGAAGCACATAATTATTGTTGATCAAATTGCGAGGCACTGGAGGTGTAGATACTGTGGCATGGATGGGTATGGTAAAAAGTTTTGGCTCCATTATCATCTAGCTGGTGCATTTCGTCAGCCTAAGTGTCCAAATGTTCCTAGAGAAGTCTTTGCAAAAGCAAAGCGCCATGTTCTGACAAAGAGAAGGCTAAAAAAGAATAAAGCTGAGCAACAAATTCCTTCCACTCCACTTATTCTTGGTGAATCCGGTGAAGAACGGCAGAACAATGATCAATTATGTGGGGATCAGTCTCAACTGTCAATAAACAATGAACCTTGGGAGGTACTGTTACTATTTGTACTCACTTTCCTGTTTCTACTGATCCTGTGATGCCATATAATTGTTCATTATTCTGAGAATTGGAATAACAATCCACTATTTGCCATCCTTCATCCTTCATCTGTCCCTTTGCTACTTTCTTCCACAGTTGAAGTTGTATTAATCTTGTATATACTAATCAGATTTCAAGTTTTTTTTGAATACTCAGAAGAACCAGGATGTTAAGTTTTATTTGCAAAGCTTCCCTGATTAACATGATGTGTATTGGCTCCTTTTAAACACATCTGTTGCTGATTGGAGCTGAAGTGACTTATAGATGACTCTCAATTTGCCATTGATTTTTTTCTGCCCTTTTTCTGCTATCCAGCATAGCATGTTGTTTTATCATACTATTTGGAAACAAAAATAGTGGAACTCTACTTTGCCACTATGCCATTGAGCTATGTCAATGACTGCTGAGAATAGTGATTGGATTAGATTGGGCTAACCCCAGGAGGGTAGCAATGTAGTAGACTTACATGGGCCTCATGGGCCTAACACATATACACTCCAACACCCCCCGCAGTCTGAACTACCGGCACAACGGAGTTTCAAGACTAAGGTCGAAAAGAAGCACAACACAGGAGCCCCCCACAGACTCAACTAGCCACTCAACTAGCCACTAGTGATGTTGAGGCTGGAGCGGAACTCAGAGAAGGTCGAAGACGGGAGGCCCTTGGTGAAGATTGTTAGGAATGCTTATCCATTCATGAAAGAGGGCAAAAGCCCTATGTACAGGTTACATGTCCAATATGCAAAGGGACCCCTGTCCCAAAGGGAAAATACAATACAATATATACACACATCTCTAACACCCCCCCTCAAACTCAGGGTGGATCATGAAAACTGAGTTTGGAAAGAAGAAAGCGATGTTGGGCTCGTGTCTGGGCTTTGGTGAAGAAATCAGCCAACTGAAGCTCGGAGGGCACATAGTGAAGGGCAATAACAGCATCCTGCACCTGAGCCCGAGTGTAATATGCATCAACGCCAATATGTTTTGTGAGCTCATGCTTCACCGGATCACGAGCAATGCTGATAGCACCAGTACTGTCAGACAGCAGAGGAGAGGGCACAGTAACTGAGACACCAAAATCTGCAAGCAACCAGCGAAGCCAAGTAACCTCTGCAGTTGCAAGTGCCATAGCTCGCAACTCCGCCTCGGCACTGGAATGAGAAACCGCTGTCTGTTTCTTAGTCTTCCAAGCAATGAGAGAACCACCAAGAAATATACAATAGGCAGAAAGCGAGCGACGATCAGATGAGTCACTAGCCCAAGTGGCATCAGAATAGGCTTGGAGCTGAAAGGAGCTGGAGCGCGGAAAGAACAGACGACGTGTAATGGTGCCACGAAGATAACGCAAGACACGAAGAAGATGACTATAGTGGATGCGAGTGGGAGCAGAAACAAACTGACTGAGAATGTGAGAATGTGAACAGCATAAGAGATATCAGGACGAGTCACTCCCAAATAGACAAGACTACCAACAAGATGGCGATACCGAGTGGGATCAGGAAGAGGCTCACCATCAGTGGCACGAAGATGAAGATTAAGCTCAATGGGAGTTTCAACAGTGCGATGATCAGTGAGGGAAGAACGAGCAAGAAGATCATGAATGTACTTTTCTTGGGATAGGTAAATACCATCAGAGGTGGAAGAGACCTCAATCCCAAGAAAATAACGAAGAGGACCAAGATCAGACATGAGAAACTGCTCGCTAAGACGAGCCTTGATAAAGGCAATAAATTCAGAATCATCACCAGTAATGATCATATCATCAACATAAAGGAGAAGAAGAGTGCGACCACGAGATGAAGTGTGAATAAACAAGGCGGGATCATGAGCACTCGGAGAAAAACCAGCAGCAGTGATCACAGAGGCAAAGCGCTAAAACCAAGCACGAGGAGCCTGTTTCAAACCATAAAGAGAGCGACGAAGACGACAAACCATGCCATCAGGAACAAGATACCCAGGAGGTGGCCGCATGTAAACCTCCTCACGGAGTTCACCATTAAGAAAGGCATTTTTGACATCAAGTTGGGAAATAGACCAAGAACGAACAGAGGCCACAACAAGAAGGGTACAGACAGTGGTCATGTGAGCCACAGGAGCAAAAGTCTCATCATAGTCACGACCATACTCCTGTTGAAAACCACGAGCAACAAGGCGAGCCTTATAACGCTCAAGAGAGCCATCAGAACGAGTCTTAGTCTTATAAACCCATTTGCATGTGATGGGACGAGCATGAGGAGGAAGAGGAACAATATCCCAAGTAGAAGTGCGCTCAAGGGCAGCAATCTCCTCAGCCATGGCATGCAGCCATTCTGGATGAGAAATGGCATCCTGATATGTGTGTGGCTCAGAAAGAACGGTGCCAGCAAAACCATACCGATCAACAGGCTTGAGGGATCCTCGATCACGAAGATTATAACGCAAGGATGGTTGAGAGGAGGAAACATCAACTAAAGATGTTTCGACAGGGAGGGAAACATCAGAAGCTAACTCAGCAGGAGGAGCAGGGTCATGAAGGCGACGATGGTAGGTGTGAACCACAGGGGGTTTGGAAGCATAAATGGACCGAAGAGGGACCTGTGAAGGTGGCTCAGAGGGCAGCGAAGAAGATGGTGGAGGAGGTGAAGGTGATGGAGGAGGTGAAGGTGATGAAGGAGGTGGAGATGGTGGAGGAAAAAGAGCAGGAGAGAGGTGTATCTGGAAAAGTCAAGAAGGAAAGTGGCTCAACAATAGCATGAGAGGAAACATCAGAGGATGGTCGAGGATAAAAAGGACGAGACTCATCAAAAGTAACATCCCGAGAAATCCGCATACGACGAGCAGTTGGATCCCAACAACGATAGCCCTTGTGTTCAGCACTATAGCCGAGGAAAACACACTCAACAGATTGAGACGTCAGTTTAGTGCGTTCACGAGGAGCAAGAAGAACATAGCACAAACACCCAAAAAGACGAAGACTAGAGTAATCTGGTGGCTGTCCATAGAGGCGCTCGTAGGGGATGCCCCCTTGAAGGGCAGATGAGGGCTGAATATTGGTTAAATAAGTGGCAGTAGAGATAGCATCGGCCCAAAAATGAGGTGGAACAGAGGACGCAATCATAAGAGCACGAGCAGTCTCTAGAAGGTGGCGATGTTTGCGCTCAGCAACACCATTCTGGGCATGCGCACCTGGACAAGAAAACTGAGAGAGTGTACCCTGGTCAGAAAGAAACTGACGAAGTGCACTCGAAAGGTACTCTCCAGCAGAATCAGCACGAAAAACACGAATAGGAGTGTCAAACTGAGTGCGAATCATACGAGCAAATGTCTGATATATGGATAACACCTCATTACGATGTTTCATGAAATACACCCATGTAAAACGTGAGAAGTCATCAATAAATATAACATAATATTGGTGACCTCCTTTCGAAACAAAAGGTGCAGGACCCTATACATCAGAATGAACAAGATCAAAAGGACGCTGGGACACTGACCCACTAGAGGGATATGGAAGCTGGAGCTGTTTGCCAAGCTTACAACCCTGACACTGATCTAAAGAAACATCACCAGAGACATTTCCCAAAAGACCACGACGAACAAGAGTGGACAATCGAGAACCACATAAATGTCCCAATCGATGGTGCCACTGAGCAAAAGAGGAAGTAGCTGATGGCGAAGAAGCAGAGCCCACAAGGCTGGCGGAGGCAGCGGAAGGAAGACGAAGCCAGTCAAGTTCCCAAAGACGCTGAGAGTCACGGCGGCGAGGGCCAGTACCAACCAGAAGACCCGTGCTGAGATCCTGAACACGACAAGAATCAGAATCAAGAATAACACGACAACCATGATCAGTAAGTTGCCCAGCAGAAATAAGTTGCATGGTCAGGTCAGGAACATAAGAGACACTAGGAACATGAAAAGAGGAGGATGAAAGAGTTCCAGAACCAACAACCGACAGGACCAACAACCGACAGAGGCGAGCCATCAGCAGTTTGAACAGTAAGAGGAATAGGAGGGGGGCAAATGGAAGAAAGACGAGTGCAATCCGGTGTCATATGAAAAGAAGCACCAGAGTCAAGAATCCATGGCAAGATACCTGAAGCAGACGGTGGTCTCTCAATAGAAGACTGAGAAGAGGCAGCAGACAGTGCAAAGGCAGTAGTAACAGAACCAACAGCTCCAGTAGGTGCAGGAGCTGAAGTAGCAGAACCAGCAGCTCCAGTAGGTACAGAGGTGGCAAGTCGACGAAGCAACATGAGTATCTCTTGTGTATCAGTGTGAGAGCCACCACTAGTAGTCGCACTACCGGTACGCCCACCTCGATGAGACTGAGCCTGAGCCTGTCGCTTCTTCTTGTAACAGTGACCCTCATCATGTCCATCTTTATCACAGTAATCACAGTGAAGACCACCTGAGCTGCGAGCCCCAGACCCCTTAGGAGCAGGTCCAAGGACTCCGGAGGATACAGATCTAGCAGCCAAGACTGAGGAGGGAGTCTGAGTCTGAAGTAGGCCAGCAGAACGAAGACGAGTCTCCTCATTACGAACAGTAGCAAGAGCCTCCATCAAGGACACACATGGCTCACGAGCCAGCAACTGAGCACGAAGAGGCTCAAACTCAGGACGAAGGCGAGTCAAGAAGTCATAGGTGCGACGAAGCTCAAGATGACTTTGTTGTTTCCTACAGGAATCACAAGTGGCCGGAGACAGCTGAGGACCAAGAGCACCCTGCTGTAACAATTGCTCTTGGCGTAAAGCAGCAATATATGTGGATTGACCGGATGGCTCGTAGCGCTGACGAAGGAAAGTCCACATTTGAGAAGCATGATCTAGTGACACAACATCTGCAGCTAGACGCTCATCCATACTAGCAACAAGAACGGCCCCAGCACGAGCATCTTCATCCAACCATGCGCGATAGGCTCTAAAGTGAGATGTATAAGAGGCAAAATCATCATCATAATCTTCTCGTAACTTCTTTTGCTCAGCCTCTGAAGCTCCTGTGGGGATCACTGGCTGAACTGGATGTGCAGGCAAAACTGGACACGGCAGCTCACCACTAAGAAACTCCCACAGACGAAGACCACGCATATGCCACCTCATATGAGAAACCCAATCACGAGAGTTGGTGCCATTGAAGACCACTGGACATCGTGGGACTTGGGCACCCCCACTAGAGGAAGGAACCAGAGGAGATGCCATCTTTTTTTTTTTTTTTTTTAAGGAAGAGCACCAAAGGAAACAAGACCAGCAGAGGAGGGCGCACGCCCGCGCGCCGCGTGGCAGAGGAGGCACGCGCAGCAGAGGAGGCCGCGCGCCCGCACGCCCAGCAGAGGCCCCGCGCGCCGCACGCCCGCGCAGCAGAGGAGGCCGGCCCGCGCACGCCCACGCGCCGCGCAGCAGAGGAGGCCCCGCGCGCGCAGCTGAGCGGCGCACCCGCGCGCGGAAGGAGCCGCGCGAGCCGCGCAGCAGAGGAGGCCCCGCGCGCGCAGCTGAGCCGCGCACTCGCGCGCGGAAGGAGCCGCGCGAGCCGCGCACCCGCGAGCGGAAGAAGTCGCGCGCCCGCTCCGCCGTGCGCCCGCTCCGCGTCCGCCCGCGCGAGGAGAAGCTGCGCCCGCTGAGAAGGAAAGAGACGGCAGCGGCGCGGCAGGAAGAAGCCGGCGGCCGTCGGAGGGAAGAGATGGCGGCGGCGCGGCAGCAAGAAGCCGGCGGCCAACCCTATCGCAACCAAGCTCTGGATACCATGTTAGGAATGCTTATCCATTCATGAAACAGGGCAAAAGCCCTATGTACAGGTTACATGTCCAATATGCAAAGGGACCCCTGTCCCAAAGGGAAAATACAATACAATATATACACACATCTCTAACAAAGATATCGGCGAACTAGAAGTGGTCGGGACGTGGAGAACTCGAACATCGCCGATGGCCACCCGGTCGCGGACAAAGTGGAGGTCGATCTCTACATGCTTGGTCCGTTGGTGCTGAACGGGGTTGGTGGAGAGGTAAACGGCACTGACGTTGTCGCAGTAGACCAACGTGCTCTGTGTCAGGGGACTGTGGAGCTCACTCAGGAGCTGCCGGAGCCAGGAAGCCTCAGCCACGCCGTTAGCAACAGCGTGGTACTCCGCCTTGGCACTGGAGCGAGAGACCACCGGCTGACGCTTGGACGACCAGGACACTAGGTTGCCGCCGAGGAAGACAGGATAGCCGGAGGTGGACCGGCGAGTGTCCGGACACCCGGCCCAGTCAGCGTCGGTGTACACGACGAGCTCGGTGGAGGCAGACCGGTGGAGTAGTAGGCCGTAGTCGACGGTGCCGCGAAGGTATCGGAGGAGGCGCTTGAGGGCCGTGAGGTGAGGCTCGCGCGGATCATGCATATAAAGGCAAATCTGCTGAACTGCATATCTGATGTCAGGGCGGGTGAAGGTGAGGTACTGAAGCGCCCCTGCAAGACTCTTGTACGCGGTAGAGTCAGTAACTGTAGTGCCCTCAGTCTCTGACAGCTTGGCCTGAGTGTCAACTGGAGTGGAGCAAGGCTTCCAGTCAGTCATCCCAGCTCGCTCCAGGATATCAAGAGTGTACTGGCACTGGTGAAGAAAGAGACCCCCGGGACGAGGCTCAACAGTGACCCCGAGGAAATGATGGAGCACACCGAGGTCCTTCATCGCGAACTCCTGCTGAAGAGAGGAGATGATCCGCCGCAGTAGTGTCGGGCTGGAGGCGGTGAGCACAATGTCATCAACATAGAGCAGCAGATAGGCAGTCTCCCCACCGTGGTGGTAGATGAACAACGATGTGTCTGACTTGGCCTCCACAAAACCCAAAGTAAGCAGGAATGCAGCAAACCGAGAGTACCACGCCCGAGGGGCCTGCTTGAGGCCGTAGAGTGACTTGTTAAGACGACAGACCAGGTCGGGGCGGGAAGAGTCAACAAAGCCCGCAGGCTGACTGCAGTATATCGTCTCAGCAAGGGTCTCGTGGAGAAAGGCATTCTTGACATCCAACTAATGCACGGGCCAGGAGCGAGAGAGAGCCAGTGATAGAACTGTGCGGACTGTAGCTGGTTTCACCACTAGACTGAAAGTCTCATCATAATCAACTCCAGGCCGTTGAGTGAAACCCCGAAGAACCCAACGAGCCTTGTAACGCTCAAGAGTGCCATCAGCCTGGCGCTTGTGAGTCCAGATCCACTTGCCGGTGACGACATTGGAGCCAGGCGGACGAGGCACCAGATCTCAGGTCTGGTTTGCTAGAAGAGCCGAGTACTCCTCTTCCATCGCCCCCGCCAGTGAGGGTCGGCCAAGGCGTCGCGCACGGAAGAGGGTACCGGAGAGACCCGCGACTCGCCTGGCGTCGCGGCGAGAGCCCGGGGCCGCAGCACCCCCGCCACCTGCCACGTCACCATGGGGTGAAGATGATGCGGGTGGCGGTGAAGAAGGGGCGGGTGGTACACGGGCGTCTCGACCCGAGCAGCCGACGGTGGTGGAGGCGGCGGCGTAGGCGTCGACGGCGGGGACGAGGAGGACACGGAAGGTGACCGAGGTGGCGACGATGGCGACGGGTCCCGTACCGGGGGCGGCAAGGCTGCCCGCGCACGGCGCTGGTAGACACGCATCGGCTGGGCGAAGCGCGCGGGAGGTGCCGAAGACGCCGAACCCGCGGCGGGCGTAAGGTCAGGCGCAACCACTGGACTCGCGCAGGGGCAGACGCAACACCGGAGGGCGCGGCTGCCGGACTCGCGCAGGGCGCAGGGCCAGGCACAGGCCCGGAGGGCGGCGGGCCGGGGCACGAGCCCGGCGGAGGACGCGGAAGAGGAGGACCTGCAGGGTAAAATAGTAAAGGTGGCTGGGCCACCGCGTTAGTGGGAAAAAGAGAGGAGAGGCCAAGGTCGGAGGTGGGAGGTGGGGGGGAGGTGGGAGGAGTGGTGGTGGTGGAGAAGGAAAAATCGGACTCGTCGAACACAACGTGACGGGAAATGAGGACTCGACGAGAGGAGAGGTCAAAGCAACGGTACCCCTTGTGATCTGGGGAGTACCCGAGGAAGACACCGAGTCGACCTGGGAGCCAGCTTGTGGGGAGCAGTGGCAGTGGTGTTAGGGTAACACGCACACCCAAAGACGCAGAGGTGGTCATAGCGAGGAGGGGTACCGAAAAGAGCGTGGTGAGGAGTGGGAGCAGGACAGGCAGTGGAAGGTAAACGGTTAAGCAGGTAGGTGGAGGTGTGAAGACGCTCGGCCCAGAAGCGAGCAGGAAGGGAGGCCTGCAAGAGAAGGGTGCGTATGGTGTCGTTGGTGGTGCGAATCATGCGCTCGGCCTTGCCGTTCTGGGAGGAGGTGTAGGGGCACGACATGCGCAACTGCATGCCGTGCGAGAGGAAGAAAGTATGAGAAGTGGAGTTATCGAACTCACGCCCGTTGTCACACTGAACAGCCTTGATGGTGAGGCCGAACTGAGTGGGCACCCAGGCAAAGAAGTGAAGAAGCGTGGAGAAAGTGTCAGACTTCGCATGAATGGGAAACGTCCAAGAATAGTGAGAAATCATCCACCAACACAAGATAGTATTTATAACCAGAAATACTTAGAAGAGATGTCCACAGGTCGCAATGTACAAGATCAAAAATATGGGTCGAATGTGAAGAAAAGGTCGGGAAAGGAAGACGAACATGGCTGTTGGAGTGTATATGTGTTAGGCCCATGAGGCCCATGTAAGACTACAATATGGCTACCCTCCTGGGGGGCTGGCCCAATTAATCCAATCACTCATTGTAGCATGGTATCAAAGCTAGGGTTCCTCTCCCTACCTCCCTCCCCTCCCTACAGCCGTCGCCGCCACCGGCAGGCGCCACTGCCGGCGCCGCCATGGCCGGCCGCCAGCCCCCTCCCCCTCCTCCCAAGTACTTCCCTTCCCTCCCCCCCTTCTGGGCGCAACCAGCCCCTGCTGCAGTTCACACCGCCGCCGCTACTGTCCACGGCGGCCACGTGTGCCACACTGCCGCGCCGGAGTTCCTCCAGGCGCCCTACTCGGCGGGCCACGCGGGGGGCGCGTCGGCCGCCAGAGGCGCGCTGCAGCCGCCGTCGGGGCGGGCGCGGATCTGCTGCCGCTTCACCCGCCTGCCCCTGCCCCGCAGCCTACCCCTGCACTCCTCGTCGTCGGGGCTGCGGGGGAGGACGCCGAGGGCGCGAACGACCTCGCCGGCGCGGATCCGGCCCAGGCGGATCCCGCCCTGGCCGACCCCCCTCCCCTTCCTGTGCGCGAGCAGGAGGCGCCCCTGGTTCGCCCTTGTTGACGCAAAACGTGACACCTCACGCCAAGCACACAGCAAGTCGAAAAACTAGCTTCAATCGGGTGTCCGGAATGTGCTGAATCCGGAGACGTGCCAGTCGGTTTGACCTGAAAACCAACAAGGGAGAAAACTGTGAGAATACCTTGGGAACATGCCGGATAAAACCAGACAGTTCCATATGTACGGCTTTGAAAGCCAATCTCGACGGCACACAGCTATAGAAGCTGTCTGTCAGAGCATATTTATAAAGTCATTCGGCTAGTATGTAAAGCATATTAACTGCCGAATACATATGTAAAGAAAGACATGGTTGAACAAATTAAAGATATTATAAACAGGTAACTTGCAAATATAGATCTATTCAAATAACACATGCATAGGCTAATCCAACTAATCTGCCGCACGTTTAGTCTTCATAAACCGGTCAGGTATAAACTCAAGCAAAGCTAATCCACCGCATGATACCACTTGCTATAAGTCTACACCACTTCTTATAATTAGATTAATCCACCGCATGATACAATCTAATTATAGCAAGCTAAAAGCATGCATATATTTGGACAGATCTATAAAGGCTCATTACTCGTGTAAGTTTAACCCAAATCGGCAAACCAGCCGAATTGGGGTCCATGAAGAAGGAACAAACAAGCAAGCATGATTAAACTAATCTAAAACATGCATCTGCCGCACGACACCTAGTTTCATCAAAGTCTAACCATGATTGACATGCATGAACCCACAACATGTGACAATCTAGATTGAGAGTTGATTCAGCCATCATATCTTATGATTAAAAGAAAGCACAAGCAAACTCGTGCGACAAGGCCGAACAAAGATCAATCTAGATTGGGCAAAAGAGTGTTACAAGAATTAAATAAATAAAACATATAACACATGATAACTTAATGAATCTATTGGATCTGCCAAATCTAATAGAGCCGATAACTATTTTTACTCATGACTTAATCCGCCGCACGATACAAGGCATAAACAAAAACTTCCCGTCATAAGCTTAAATCCGCCGCATGATACTAAGCCTAACATACGAGACTACTTGCATCATATCTAAATCCACCGCATGATACTAGACATGATAGCAAGGTTGCCGGTACTTACGGAGGTCGACGGATCGATGATTTCTCTCGAAGAACTCGACGACACGACTAAGGACTCGAAGGTGGCACTGGGGCCGGTTTGTATTGATATGGTTGTGAACAACTTTACAATAGCCAAGGGTTTATATTTATACCCTGGACGCAATACAAGTCCTAAGAGGACACGACTATGAAATATTAAAGGAAAATACAATATTCTTGGCCTTCAACTCCTTTCGGAATCTTCATTGCCTTAATTGTCGCAATTTTGTTGCCCGATCGGCTCTTGCTTCCGTCGTTTCAATGGAAACTCCTTTTCTCAAAATAGCCGACCGCATGAGCAGTTGCCGAATCCTTGGAAACTAGCCGACCGCATGGGTACTTGCCGAATGCCTCATACGCCCATCTCCGCACACTGGACATGCACGCCGTCTTCTAGCCTTTCCTTCATCGTGAATCCATTTATGCTAAATATAGAACTAGACGTCGATATGTGCATGCTTTATATATATTCCTTCATCGTGAAGCCATTTATGCTAAATATAGAACTGGACGTCGAGATGTGCATGCTTTATATATATTTATATTTAAATTGCCTTCTTTGCTTGCTTGCCACATCACAACGCCACCAAATCCAACTCATGGCCAATGAGATCAGACCCCTCTGGCTTCTTGAATACTCGTTTAATCTGTCTCGGTCATTGTCGATTATCCTCATGATCGGCTTCTCTTGCCATATCTACTTCCTGAATGGAGTAACCGATCGCTTGGCCGTCTACCGAATACTCTTCTTACTGCTCGTTGGGTCCACCTGTCATCTTCTCAATGTTGACCAAAATCCAGTGTTAACAGCCCTCACCTGCCCCTGTCCACTCTTGGGTCTGGTGTGGCGGTGGGAACTGTCCCAGAGGGGACTACCGGTTTCCTCCCCGCGCCCTACCTCTACGGGATGCCTCGGTGGACTCCGACGCCGTCGTCGACCCTCGCCGCCGCCGCCGCAGCAGCCGCTGCTCCCCTCTGCGCGGCCCCTCCCCTTTCCGACGCGGCTGCGCTTGCTGCTCCTATGCGCGCCGCTGCAGCAGGCACGGGCGCGGCTCCTGGCACCCTCGCCGGTGCCGCACCCCGGAGGGCGTGCAGCACTTCCTCCACGATGGCGCTGCTCTCTCCGTCTCCGCATGGCGTGCACCACCACCCCCAGCCGCCGATCGCTACACCCCCGGAGCTGTCGCGATCCCGGCGCGTGCGGACATCCACCTCTCGGACGCGGGCCTGGGCGCCGCTGGGGTTGCCCCCGGCGCCGCCTCCCTGCAGAGGGGCCTCCTCTCCGGCGCTCCTTCTATGGCGGCCGGCTGGTTGCCACCTCCCCTCTGCACAGCCGCGGCAGGAGGCCTCTCGGCTGTCACCTCCGCGGCCGGTTCGTCGCTTCCCCAACCATCGCCACCGCCTACGTCGTCTATTCTTGGCCCTCCTCCCGGACTGAGCGGGTGTGGGGGGGGCCATGGGAGTACACCGGTGGCCATGTTCTCTGGGGTTGTCCCAGGCGCTTCCCTGTTCCCGTCGCCGTGGGCTCCGCCTGCCGAGACCTCGCCAGGGCTAGTCGGTTGGGACCCGACGGTCTTGGCCCACTCTTTCGGCACCATGGGACAGACACCACTCAGTTCCGACTGGATTGCTGACTCGGGAGCCACCTATCACACCACTCTCAACCCTGGTCTCCTCTCTTCCATTCACCCTCCTTCTTCGACTCACCCTTCGTCCATCATGGTCGCGAATGGCTCTTGCCTTCCGGTCACGTCCGTGGGTCTGCTAACACTCATGGCTCTTTTCTTCTTCCCGATGTCCTTGTTGCTCCCAATATGGTTCACAACCTTCTTTCCATTCGTCGTTTCACAACTGACAACTCCTGTACTGTTGAATTCGACCCTTCTGGTCTCACCGTAAAGGCTTTGGCTTCCCGGCGTCCTCTTCTCCGCTGTGACAGCACGGGGCCTCTTTACACTCTTCGGTTTCCTACTTCTGCTCCATGGTCTTCACCTTCCCCTCCGTCCGCTGCTTTCACCACCACCACCTCCTCTACTACTTGGCACCATCGTCTTGGTCACCCTGGCCGCGATGCTTTGACACAACTTAGTCGTACCTCTGCCATACCATGTACTCGAGCTCGCGATGAGGATTTGTGTCATGCGTGCCAACTGGGCCGACATGTTCGTCTACCTTTTCCTACTTCCTCTTCCCATGTGGCACATATCTTTGACCTTGTCCATTGCGATCTGTGGACATCTCCTGTCCCTAGCATCTCTGGCTATAAATACTATCTTGTGTTGGTGGATGATTTCTCTCACTATTCCTGGACTTTTCCTCTTCGTGCCAAGTCTGACATTTTCTCCACGCTCCTCCACTTCTTTGCTTGGGTGTCCACTCAGTTCGGCCTCACCATCAAGGCCGTTCAGTGTGACAACGGGCGTGAGTTCGATAACTCCACGTCTCGTGCCTTCTTCCTCTCTCACGGCATGCAGTTGCGCATGTCGTGCCCCTACACCTCCCAGAACGGCAAGGCCGAGCGCATGATTCGCACCACCAACGACACCATCCGCACCCTTCTCTTGCAGGCCTCTCTTCCTGCCCGCTTCTGGGCCGAGTGTCTTCACACCTCCACCTATCTCAACCGTTTACCTTCTGCTGCCTGTCCCGCTCCCACTCCTCAGCACGCCCTCTTCGGTACCCCTCCTCGCTACGACCACCTCCGTGTCTTCGGGTGTGCGTGTTACCCTAACACCACTGCCACTGCTCCTCACAAGCTGGCTCCCCGGTCGACTCGGTGTGTCTTCCTCGGGTACTCCCCGGATCACAAGGGGTACCGTTGCTATGACCTCTCCTCTCGTCGCGTCCTCATTTCCCGACACGTTGTGTTCGACGAGGCCGACTTTCCCTTCTCTACCACCACCTCTCCTCCCTCCTCCACACCACCTCCCACCTCCGACCTTGACCTCTCCTCCTTGTTTCACACTGACGCTGTGGTCCAGCCACCTTTACTGTTTTACCCTGCAGGTCCTCCACGCTCTCCGCCGGGCTCGTGCCTCGGCTCTCCTGTTCTCCCGCGCCCTCCGCCGGGCCCGTGCCCCGGCTCGCCGTACTCCGGGGCTGCTCCACCGCGCCCTCCGCCGGGATCCTGCCCCGGCTCCCCGCCCTCTGGAGCTACGCCGGACCCTGCGTCGTGCGCCGGTCCGGCGGCCACGTTCCCCGGGGCTGCGCCCGACCCTGCGCCCGACGCGGGTCCGGCGCCTGCGGCCCCTCCCGCGCGCTTCGCCCAGCCGGTGCGTGTCTACCAGCGCCGTGCGCGGGCGGCCGCACCGCCCCCGGTGCTGGCTCCGTCACCGTCGTCGCCACCTCGGTCTCCTCCCGTGACCGCCTCTCCGCCGTCGACGCCTATGCCGCCGCCGCCGCCGCTGGCGGCTGCTCAGGGCGAGCCGCCCGTGTACCACCCCCCTATTCTTCACCGCCACCCGCGTCATGTTCACCCCATGGTGACGCGGCATGCGGCGGGGGTGTTGCGGCCTCGGGCTCTTGCCGCGACGCACGGCGAGACGCGGGTCTCTCTGGTACCCTCTTCCGTGCGCGAGGCCCTGGCCGACCCTCACCGGCGTCGTGCGATGGAGGAGGAGTACGCGGCTCTTCTCGCCAACCAGACCTGGGATCTGGTGCCCCGTCCACCTGGCTCCAATGTCGTCACCGGCAAGTGGATATGGACACACAAGCGCCGAGCTGATGGCACTCTTGAGCGGTACAAGGCTCGCTGGGTTCTTCGGGGTTTCACTCAGCGGCCTGAAGTTGACTATGATGAGACGTTCAGCCCAGTGGTGAAGCCGGCCACCATCCGCACAGTGCTCTCTCTGGCTCTCACTCGCTCTTGGCCTGTGCATCAGTTGGATGTGAAGAATGCCTTTCTGCATGGTCTTCTCACAGAGACAGTGTACTGCAGTCAACCGGCCGGGTTTGTTGACTCCTCTCGTCCTGACATGGTGTGCCGGCTCAACAGGTCTCTTTATGGCCTCAAGCAGGCTCCTCGGGCGTGGAATCATCGGTTTGCCACTTTTCTCCGGACACTGGGTTTTGTGGAGGCCAAGTCAGACACCTCTCTGTATATCTATCACCGTGGAGCTGAGACTGCGTATCTGCTGCTCTATGTGGATGACATTGTCCTCACGGCCTCCAGTGAGTCACTCCTTCGCCGGATTATCAGCTCTCTTCAGCAGGAGTTTGCTATGAAGGATCTGGGTGTGCTCCACCACTTCCTTGGGGTTACAGTTGAGCCTCATCCTGCCGGGGTCCTTCTTCACCAGAGGGCAGTACACTCGGGATATCTTGGAGCGTGCTGGGATGACTGATTGCAACCCCTGTGCCACTCCGGTTGACACACAGGGCAAGCTGTCTAAGTCTGAAGGCCCTTCAGTGGCAGATCCTACTGCATACCGGAGTCTTGCTGGTGCGCTTCAGTACCTCACCTTCACCAGGCCGGACATCACCTATGCTGTTCAGCAGATCTGTCTCCACATGCATGATCCCTGGGAGCCACACCTTACCGCTCTTAAGCGTCTCCTCCGCTACCTCCGCGGGACTGCTGACTACGGCCTCCTCCTCCACCGGCGGTCGTCCTCCACCGAGATGATTGTGTACACCGATGCTGACTGGGCTGTCTGTCCGGACACTCGCCGCTCCACCTCCGGCTACACTGTCTTCTTGGGCGGCAACCTGGTGTCCTGGTCGTCCAAGCGCCAGCACGTGGCCTCCCGCTCCAGCGCCGAGGCGGAGTACCGCGCCGTCGCCAACGGCGTGGCTGAGGCTTCCTGGCTCCGGCAGCTTCTTGCCGAGCTCCAGAGCCCCCTTCGCCGGACCACGCTGGTTTACTGCGACAACGTCAGCGCCGTGTACCTCTCCACTAACCCTATTCAGCACCAGCGGACCAAGCATGTGGAGATCGACCTACACTTTGTCCGTGACCGGGTTGCCATCGGCGAGGTGCGCGTCCTTCATGTTCCGACCACCTCCCAGTTTGCCGACATCTTCACCAAGGGCCTCCCGTCCTCAAGCTTCGCCGAGTTTCGCTCCAGCCTCAACATCACCAGTGGCTAGTTGCGTCTGTGGGGGGGACTCGTGTGTGTTGTTTGTTTTCATGTCCAGTCTGTAACTCCGCTGCGCCGGTAGTTCAGACTGCGGGGGGGTGTTGGAGTGTATATGTGTTAGGCCCATGAGGCCCATGTAAGACTACAATATGGCTACCCTCCTGGGGGGCTGGCCCAATTAATCCAATCACTCATTCTAGCAATGGCGGCCCAGTTGGCACGCGTGACATAAATGCTCATCGTGAGCCCGAGTACATGGAATGTCGGAACTACGACTAAGCTGTCTCAAAATGTCACGACCGGGATGTCCAAGCCGATGGTGCCAGGTGGTGGAGGAAGAAACGGCGGCGAAAGCAGTGGACGAAGTGGAAGGCGACGGAGATGATGGAGGAAACCACAGAGACGATGGAGGAAACCGAAGAGTGTAAAGGGGCCCCGCGCTGTCACATCAGAGAAGAGGACGCCGGGAAGCCAAATCCTTCACAGTAAGACCAGAAGAGTCAAATTCAACAGAACAAGAGTTGTCAGTGGTAAACCGACGAATAGAAAGAAGGTTGTGAACCCTAGAAGGAGCAACTAGAACGTCAGGAAGACGAAAGGAGCCATGAGTGCCGGCAGCACCCACAGATGTGACAGGTGTTAGAGATGTGTGTTAATATCTCTCTCCTGG
>CM019827.1:155968265-156006519 GCA_009763385.1 Coix lacryma-jobi var. lacryma-jobi | reverse complement strand
CACATTCTCACGTCTAACGGGAAGCCGATCACCACGTTGAGTAAAAGTGGTCCGCGAAGGGAAGAGCGTCCATCGCAACTCAAACGCGGTGGGTGAAAACGCTCTACAACAAAGCCCCACCATGGGGTCATGCCTACAACTGCAGCTCCGCTGGGCATGACCCCTCGCTGGCCTAGGCAGGAACTTGAGGTTCTGGACCTCTAGGCCTAGCAGCTCTCCTCGAAGGCTTCCTTTGAACTTCGGACCATGTACATCATGGAAAGGATGGTGTACATGTCTGGGTTGTTCATCTCCCTTGCACGGCGCCGCCCCTCTTTGCGCCGGAAAGCAAACTCGCTCAAGTGGTCCATCTCTCCCACGTGCTCACAATGGTACCTCACCGCTCCTCAAAGGGGGGTTGCTGGTACTCACGGGTAGTGGGTGTTGGATCACTGTTGCCCTTCTGTGCTATAAGCTCCTCTTTGATGGGTGGCATGTGTCCAGCTTGTCTTGAGGTGGGGTTGGTTTGGGGAGCCATGTTTGGTTTCTTGGGTGGAGCCTCGGGAGGCTCAACACAGACCCCATCCTTGGGTTAGGCTTGAGTGGCTCTTTGGGTGGAATCTTGTAAGCTTGGGAGTAGTGGTGGAGTTGGGCTTCTACATGGGTAAGACCACCGACTCTCCAATCTTCCCAAAAGTAAAAACATCAATGCCCGGACAAAGCCTAACCAGACCCCAGCAGCTCGCTTGAATTGGAGATCATCATCCTGAGCTGTGGCTCACGCTCAGACACACCCTGACAAGATCAGGTCCGAAGATGTGTTTTCCTCCTCGGTTTGCATCTTGTCATCTTCAAGTTTGGATCTCCATCTCCAAACCCCTCAACAAACACACACCTAGCCACACATGTGCTACTTGAGTTGGCCGCCTTCAAGAGACACAATCTTGGCATTCTCTCTGCCAACTCGATTGCAAGACAGGCAAAGTCTTGCACGCACCCAACAACATGGTCTAGCTCGAGCTCATCCACTCCTACCAACCGCACCATACTTACTCTCAAGTGAGAAGTCAGTCATGTGGTGGTGCAATCTCACACTCCTCCTCCTCGGCTGGAACAACACGGTGGATTGAGCAGATTCAAGTTCCTTCACCGTTCCTCCACTTACTGCCCCAAACTCCTTGCGCTCTCTAGCGGCAAGCCTAAGCAATTATCCTGACTAGGAGCGCGGGCAGAGTTAAGCTTCTCGACCTCAGCGAAGAAGATCGTCGGGGTGAGAGATACCTGGGAGGTGTCCGTCGTCGTCGCATATTTCGAGGGGTCCCTCCAGCTCGCCGTCGACCTCCTTGCCAAGAGGCCATGGTGCAAAGAAGCCGTCGTCGTCGGCGAAGAAGCAAGAGACTTTCAGTTGTTCGATCTCATTCTTCTTCTTCTCGGACTCGTCGTGCTTGAGGAAGCGGAGTCATCGTCCGAGTCGTCGACGTCATCGAGGTGGCAAAGAAAGACGCTGCTCAGCCTGGGCTCTTCTACCAAGTACTTCGTTCTTGATGCACTCCTTGTTGAAGCGCCCCTTCCGCTTGTGCCTGCGGGGACGTCTTCTCCTTGCGCTGCCAAGTCGTACTGTGCCCTGATCGCCCTTGCGAAGACTTGTTGTTCTTCTTGGGCAATGGCGGATTGAAGTGGTTGGGGTCCGCCACTCGTAGCATCCGAGCGTCCTCCTCGCGGCGACGGTTCATGCGGTGTTGTGGAAACCGGGAGAACCGGTTGGCGAATAAGCCACTCGTCGTCCCCAAGACTCCAGCTGTCCTCTGTCACAGAAAAGAGAGAAGAGCGCAAAGCCATGAGGGTTAGAGAAGAGCCGAAACCAAAGCCATGGACGGCAGAAGGATTTTCAAAGAAGCCCTCCCATGGCATCAATCTCACTGGACTTGAGCTTACTGAAGAGCTCGTCGCTGAGGGTTCATAGTTGGCGATTCGATGATTGCCTGAACCTTGGAGTCCCACACCGAACGATCAAGAGTGTGCAAAGCTTCAAAGCACCTCATGATCGTCAAAGGCAACTGCTCTTGTTAGCCCTCATCCTGTTGACAATCACTGAAAGCGAGCGAATAACTTTCTATGCTCTCGCCAGGCTATGTCGAAAGTTCTCAACTACTCTCTCTTGAACGACTCGTAATCGGGGTTTTGACTTAAGGTGCCCTCATGAAACGCATGAGGGTGTCCCAGATCTCCCGAGCCGTAGGAGGTGAGAAACGCGATCAAACTCACCCATGCTCAACAAGAGAAAGAGCATTAGGGCTCGGCTATTGGCATCGTGCTCATCGATCCTGGTTGAGAGCACAGAGAGCCAAACCACGTAATCAGGAGAGTTGCAAATATCCCAGATCGAAGCCCCAGCTCCTGCAATAGGCCGACATACGTATCTTCCAATACGCATAGTTCGTCCCATCGAAAACGCGGTTTGCCCACGCCGCGATCCATTCGCCTTCGTGGATCTGGAACCGGCTAAGGTGAAGATCCTTAACCCGCTCCGATACCAATTGAGGACCGAGATGCACTACAAGCGACCAGAGGGGGGGTGAATGGGAGCTTCAAAATTTCTCTTTAAAGTTGGCCAATGTCCAAAGATCAACCCCAAAATCGAAACCTAGAGCTTGCTATGCCCACGACCCTAAGTAGGGTGGATGAGTACCCTAGATACGCGAGGCCACAAACAAAACGATAGCAAACCAACTGGACAACAAGCCTTGGTCAAGTTCGCGATCCTCAAAAACGCAAGTCCCGAACGTAGATAAAAGGCTACGTTGAGAAATCCCATAATATCCGAGACTAATAAGTAGCAAAAATACCTTAGAGAGGTTCCTTGGTCAACCACAAGGCCAAACGAGAATCCGGAAACCAACGGAACACGCCGAGAGAGCAAACGCAACTAACCGGAGGCTACAGGCGAGTCCCGGCCACTGCCCGGCAGTACGGTTCCCCGGACTGTCTGCCCAGTTGCGGACTGTCCGGGCTGGGTCGCGGACTGTCCGACGGCCAAACGTAGCAAACGAAACCGCAGGCAGCTGGAAGTTCCCTGGACCAAGTTCTCAGGATGTCTCCGCGACATCCACGCGTACTGTCCGACGTGGCAAATACCAAAACAGCGAACTGCTGAACAGTCCTGGCACGACTCCGAACTGTCCCGAGTTCCTTCGGCGGTACTGTCCAGTCCCAAGGAACAGTACTACAGCGAACCGCGACCCGCAGCCACTGACCTGGCCGATCTCCACGCACGGACGTCCGCCAACTCCCAGTGAGGGCGATTTTTGGTTCGCCACTGTCACACCAAATTTCTCTAAATCGCCATCATCCAAGCTATAATCCCACGTTCCCCAAATTTGGAGAGGATGATCACGGAGGAGTAGTATGGAGACTATCCCAAGAAATCGTCCGCTCAATCACTCAACATGCACCGAAGAACTCCGAAAGGTGACGGAGTATGAAGCCTGAAAAAGCCGCCATCGAAAGACGAACATCGACCACGATCTACTGTTTCGTCTGAGGAGTTAGATGAAATTCCTTCGCTCGGATGCAATGATCTCTCTTGGTGCAAAACGAATCAAGTGATTTCAAACGGATTTTCGCAAAGAGCGTAGGCGAGAGATCGATCGAGTGACAGGAAAATCGCGGAAGAGGAAACGAAGAATCGAAGAACACAAACAAACGTGATCAACCACCTCGACTGCAAACCGTGTGGTACCACACGCTACCAACAGTGAGGTTACGACCTCACTCTCCCCTCAAATCCCAGTACACAGAGGTATGGTTTCTCTGCGGATCTCACTCTACGCTACAGTCAGGGGCATTGGGAGAGCAGGAAAACCTAGAAGAAAAGAACAAATGACTGAGCCGATAGAATGGGAGGGGGTGTCTCCCTTACTTTATCCTAATTCTAATTCCCTACTACTAACCCCTCAACTAATTACACACGAGCGAACACCAGCTAAACCCTAAGGTTATTCTGGACCCCACCATCGATGGTAGCGTGGATCCGACGTGCCCGCCCGCCCAACTGGTAGCGTTGCCTCGACGCAACTCACCCGATGCCTCGCCACATGCCCCACCGCTTGCTTGTCCTTTTTCCCCTGAACCCCTCGCACCCCCAGTTTGTGGCCCAAACCGGAAACCAGCCTTCACAGCCAACTCCGGTTTTGAGGCGCAAACCGGAGGAAAACCAGGCCACCAGTCGCCTGGTTTTGTTGGCCCAAACTCAAGTCAAACCCGCCAGCACCCAGGTTTTGTAGGCACCAAACTGGAACCGTCTCATCCCGAGTTTTGTGGCCAAACCGGAACCACTGCACCCAGGTTTGAGGCCCAAACCTAAACCGTTCCATCCGATTGGTTTTCTTGGCTTCTACCCCACAAACCGAAGCTATGAAGGGGATGCAACGCACCGTGCACCCCGTCCACAACATCTGTCCCGCTCCACGACTTAGGCAACACATGACCGCAAGTCTTCTCCTCGTCGAACTGTCCCCAAGGCTGTCAGCCACCACGCTTATCCTGGGCACACCGAACCCTCAGTCCAGCCTCACGTCCGCCCTTCGCCACTCTCGGTCCATCGGCAGGCCGTCTCTACTGACCTTCACCTTGCCTTGATCACTTGTATCTGTGGCTTCGACACCTGCACAACACAAGCCAAAGAAAACATCGCGCATAATCCCAGTTGACAATCACTCATCACTCAGCAGCTCGGCATCACCCCTGTTCGATCTGCAACCGTCTCCGCCGGCTGATAATCCCGGGTGTGACCTCGGGTACTTCTGACCCGACAGATAACTTCACGCATGCATGGTTGGCTGTGGAAGGGGCATTGATGGTGCATGCGGCTTGACCGGCTTCCGCCTGTTCTTGCCTTTGATTGACCTTGTGAGGAAGATGTAACTTTTTTGGGGCTCCTCCTCCTATGAATAAGAGGAAGGGTTGAATTCCACGCATTTATAAAGCCGTTCCGGGTTAGGTAATGAATACTCATAACTAAATCAAGGAAAAAGTATACAATCGTTCCTCTTCTTTCACTTTTAAGTTATGTCCTTGTATCAAGTATGCTTCATTGATGATGGTGTGTGATGGGGATGTAGAAACATCATGTCCTTCCAAACGTCACAACACTCTTGGCAATAAGAGTTACAGTTGATGTGCAGGATATGAAGGGGCAAAACCCGAAACATCTCTAGCATGTGTACAAATATGCCGAAAGGAGCAATTTTAATTTTGTGGACTATCGCAAAAATAATCCTTCAATTCACATCATTCTAATAAAGCGTAATGTCCTGGTAGGCAAACAGAGTCAGTAGTATCCACGATGAATAAGCCTCAGTCGGATGGGATTTGCATGGTTGCCTCAAAGTAGGATGGTGAATTGCATTGTTGCGGAGCTTGGAACTTGCCAACTACCATTTGGCCCCAGAAATTTTGCCCCACAAAATTGTGGCAGATTTAAAATCAACTCTAATGTAGGCCTTCAAGATCGGCTAGAGAAGAATTCGATTACTAAAGTCACATAGACGCACAATCCCGTCCCTGTGTACCTAATTCAGTGTTAAACATTCATCGGAGAGATAAAGACCGTCTCAATTCCTACATGCGGTGATCATTAGACTGTATCGTGTAGAATGACGAGGAAACGGGCCTATCCTCAACGCTGCAGGGGCGGTCAACCCTGTTCAGATCCCAAACCGAACCGCTTTGAAAATCAGGCACGAATTAGAACTCTCATACCTATTTCTCGGAGAAGGACGTGTCAAGGGTGGGGCGAATTGCGGAGTGTGGGACAGAAGATAACGGTCCTAGAGATCTCGTACGCATGAAAATAAATCGCACATAGGTTCTCTACCTCGAGGAAGATGTTGGTGTCGTCCAACGCTGTTGGTGGCACGCGGCTCTTGGCTGCGGCGTCGGATCGGAGATATTCTCCTATCGTCCGAGCTCTCTTCTTGTGAGGAGTAGGGTGTGCTCGGTCATATACGCGAGGACGACAACTCTCCTGCCACTCTCTTCATTTGCACCAAAGAGAGACTCTCCAAAACCTTAATGATCTTTTGTGGATGAGCTAGAAAGGGGTTTGTGACAAGGTCTTGCTGCTAGTACCCTTGCTCAAACTTTGTGGAAGTGGCTGTTTTGAGGTGAAGTTGAAGGTGAAAGTTGAAGTTTGAAGCTGGAGATGGCTTGTGAGTAAGCAATAAGAAGTGAGGTGAATTTGCAACCCGAGAAAGAAAGTCAGCTCGCCCATCATGCTCATCTCGAACTCCCTGCTCATAGTATCTGCAAACTTGGCAACCAAAGCGTGAGAAGAACCACCGAAAATGATATCATCCACGTAAATTTGGACCAAGAGAGTATCTTTGCCTTGCTTGAGGAGAAAGAGCGTTTTATCTACACATCCCATTTTAAAACCCTTAGCTAGCAAAAAGGTTTTTAATCTCTCATACCAGGCTCTAGGGGCTTGTTTCAAAACCATACAAAGCTTTGTGGAGTTTAAAGACATGGTTTGGAAACTTGGGATTTTCAAAACCGGGGGGTGCTGGACATAGACCTCCTCCTCAATATAGCCGTTTAAGAAGGCACTCTTGACATCCATTGAAAAAGTTTGAAACCCATGGATGCAGCATAAGCCAAGAGTATCCTAATAGCCTCCAAACGAGCTACAGGAGCGAAGGTCTCCTCATAATCTATTCCCTCCTTCTGACTATAACCCTTCGCTACAAGCCGGGCCTTGTTTCTCACAATGTGGCCCTCCTCTCCTTGCTTGTTTTTAAAAACCCATTTTGTCCCAATAGGTTTACAGTCAGGAGGTGGTGGCACTAGAACCCAAACCCGATTTCGCTCAAAGTTCTCTAGCTCCTCATGCATGGCATTGACCCAATCCGGATCCGTCAATGCGTGTCCAACATCTCGGGGCTCAAAAGACGCAACAAAAGCAGAATGAGCAAAGTGCGAGATGTGCTGTGACCTGGAGCGAGTAACTCGCTCGTCGATGTCTCCGATCATCTGTTCAGGGGGGTGCTGGCGCTGGATGTGTCGTGGCGCCTCCCGGGAAGAAGTAACCTCCCCCTCAACAGTAGCTGGTTCCACCCCGGGTACAAAAGGTACCCGCGCGAGGTGGATTCCACGGCCCCCAGGAAGAAGACGTCTCGGGGCCACGGGTCGTCGTCGAAGCCGCTCCCGGCGGCGCGGCAGGCGGAGGGGGTGCTGGATCATCTATACCTTCAGCACCCTCTTCCTCGTCATCGAAAAGAGGCTCTCCAACCTCGTGATCACCTGCACGCTCAAAACGAGAAGAAGGAGAAACAAGAGTCTCGTCGAAGGTGACATCTGATGTCTCCATGACTCGGTTAGTGTCAAGGTTAAGTACACGATAAGCTCGAGTGTGAGTGCCATAACCCAAAAACACACCGTCAGAAGAACGAGACTCAAACTTGTCTAGGTTGCCTTTTTTCAATATAAAACAGTGGCAACCAAAGACTCTAAAATAACTCACCTTGGGCTGGCGACCAAAACGCAACTCATAAGAGGTCTTCTTCAAAAACACTCTCAGAAAAATGCGATTCGAAATATAGCATGCAGTGTTCATAGCTTCGGCCCAATAGCGCCTAGGAGTCCTATGCTCATCAAGCATCGTCCTGGCCATCTCAACAAGGGTCCGATTCTTCCTCTCTACAACACCATTTTGGGGTGGTGTATAGGGAGAAGAAAACTGATGCTCCAAACCAAGGCATTTACAAAACTTCTCAAAATCCGAATTTTTAAACTCGGAACCATTATCACTTCTAATCGCTCGCATCGAGTTCAAAGGGAACTCGTTCTGAAGACGCAAAATCAGATCGCGAGCGAAGGAGAATGTCTCGGACTTCTCAACTAAAAAGAAGACCCACGAATACCTCGAAAAGTCGTCAACAATAACAAGCACATACCACTTCCCACCAACCGAGCTCACCCGAGCCGGACCAACAAGGTCCATATGCAAAAGCTCTCCGGGGTGCGAGGTCATAACCTTGGTCAAAGGATGGTGGGGAGCAGCAACCATCTTTCCATGCCGGCAAGCATGGCAAACTAGATCCTTCTCCAACGAAAGCTTGGGCAATCCTCGGATTAACCAAGTGAGCTAAGTCTTGCAAGCAAGTCAAAACTCAGGTGACCGAGCCTCCTATGCCACTTCCAAAGATCAGAAGAAGAAGGACTAGCCAAAAGACAGCGAGAAGATCCAAACGACTTTGAGAAATTCGCGCGAAAGACATTCCCAAAGGGTGAAATCAGACATACAAGATCACCCTGAGGATCTAAGATCCGGCTAAGGTTCGGTTTGAAACGAATCTCATAGCCTTCACGAAAAAGTTGCGAAACAGAAAGCAAGTTGAAATGCAGGTTAGAAACAAGAGCAACCTCGCGCAACACAAAGTGCTCATTAACCCGCACTGCACCAACGGACAATACCTTGCCCTTACCTTTGTCGCCGAAGGTTATGTACTCTTTTCCGGCGACCGGACTATGGCTGGAGAACCATTTGGCATTTCCGGTCATGTGCCTCGAGCAACCGGAATCCACAAGCCAAATGTCCTCCAACCGCTCCTCCTACATCAATAAAAAGACATAGGGTGAACATACGGTCCAACACTGGGGTTAGTAAGATAAGAAGGAAACCAGTGTTGGGCCGGCTGCTCAAAAGAACGGTCAGTGTAAAAACCATCCTGTCTAGGGGGATAGCGATCACCACGCACAGGAAAACGTGGTCCGCTGGGGAAGAAGCGCTTACCGCGAAACTCTACCTGCGGTGGGACAAGGCGCTCAACAAAGCCTCCGCCACGGGGTCCGTTACCTGCAAAAACAGGACCTCGTCGGGCACGCTCTCTACGAGGTCTACGCCTAGGAGCCTGCTGCTCAACTCTAGCGTCTCTCCTCGGAGCTCTCTCCTGCCTAGGCCTCACAAACTGAGGTGCTCTACCTCTAGGCCTAGTCTCCCTCCTAGGGGCTCTCTCCTGCTGCCTAGGCTGGGTATGCTTCCCTCCAGACCTAGCAGCTCTCCCCTGAGGCTTCGGAGCATGTCCACCACGAGCTGGGTGAAACATGTCCGGGTTCTGCATCTCCCTAGCTCGGCGCGCCTCTCTCCTGCGCCTAAAGCAGAACTCACTCAGGTGACCATCCCGCCCACAAAAGTCACACTGAAACCTCACCGCGCGCAAAGGGGGTTGTTGGTTTGCAGGGATGTGGGTATGGTTCACCTTGCCCTTGCCCTTCTGTGGCAACTCCTCTCGGATGGGTGGCATTGTGTCAAGCTTGTTCTTTAGGTGATTGGGCTTGGGTTGCCATTGTGGATTCTTGGGTGGAGCCTTGGGGGGTTCAACTACAACTCCATCCTTGGTGACAGGCTTGGCAGGCTCTTTGGGTGGAAGCTTGGTTAGTTTGGGAGTAGTGGTGGAGTTGGGCTTCTCACAGGGGTTCAGACCACTAGACTCTCCAATCTTACCAAAAGCTGAAAGGTCAACACTCTGGCCAAGACCTATACCAGGAGCCCCAGCAGCTCGCTTGAATTGGGAGATCATCATCCCGAGCTGAGGCTCACCACAAGACACCCATGACAAGACGGTCCGAAGGTATGTGTTTTCCTCCTCGGTACGCACCTTGTCATGCCTCACATTGGCCATCTCCTGCTCCAGGCCCTCACACAAAGCACACCTCTTGACACAAGTGCTATCCGAGCCGGCCTTCTCAAAAGACTCAAGCTTGGCATTCTTCTCTGCCAACTCGGATTGCAAGACAGGACAAGTCTTGCACGCACCCAACAGCTGCGGTCTAGCTCGGAGCTCATCCACCTCATCTACCAGCGCAGCATACTTACTCCTCAGAGTGAGAAGATCCGTCATGTGCGCGGCGCAACTCTCGCACTCCAACTCCTCCGACACAACCACGGTGGACCGAGCGAACTCAAGCTCCTTCACCGTGTCCTCCCACTTCTGCCTAAACTCCTTGCGCTCTCTAGCGGCACGCCTAAGCAACTTGTCTTGACTAAGGAGGGCAGCAGTCAACTTCTCAACCTCGGAGGAAAGCTCGTCGTAGGTGAGAGATACCTGGGAGGTGTCGTCGTCGTCGTCGTTCCGAGGGGTACGCTCCGGCTCGCCGTCGACCTCATCTCCGAGCGCCATGGTACACAGGCCTTCGTCGCCGGCGAAGAAGCACAAGCCGTTGAACGTGTCCTCCAGCTTCTTCTTCTCGGACTCGTCATCACTCGATCGAGCGGAGTCGTCATCCGAGCCGTCGACATCGCTGAGCGTGGCGAAGAACGCTCGCTGCTCAGCCTGCTGCTTCTCCAAGTACTTCTTCTTGATGTACTCTTTGTTGAAGCCGCCCCGCTTCTTGTGCCTTGGGGGAACGTGCTTCTCCTTGTACTTGGAGTCGCGCCTGTGGCCGTGATCGCCCTTCCCAAGATGCTTGTTCTTCTTCTTGGGGCAGTCGGCGATGAAGTGGTCGGGGTCGCCGCACTCGTAGCATCCGGTGCGTCCTCCTCCGCGACGACGGTTCATGCGGTTGTTGTGGAACCGCGAGAACCGGTTGGCAAGCAAAGCCAACTCGTCGTCTCCCAAAGACTCCAGCTGGTCCTCTGTCACAGAAAAGAGAGAAGAAAGCGCAAAGCCAGCTGAGGGGTTAGAGGAAGAGCCGGAAACCAAAGCCATGGACGGGCGAGAAGGATTTTCAAAAGAAGCCCTCGCCATAGCATCAATCTCACTGGACTTGAG
This sequence comes from Coix lacryma-jobi var. lacryma-jobi, assembly GCA_009763385.1. Lineage (NCBI taxonomy): Eukaryota > Viridiplantae > Streptophyta > Magnoliopsida > Poales > Poaceae > Coix > Coix lacryma-jobi. The sequence goes on along the minus strand of CM019827.1, from coordinate 155,995,771 downwards.
CTTACTGAAGAGCTCGTCGCAGGTGAGGGTCTCATAGTTCGGCGATTCGATGATTGCCTGAACCTTGGAGTCCCACACCGAACGGTCAAGAGTGTGCAAAAGCTTCAAAGCACGCTCATGATCGTCAAATGGCAACTGCTCTCTGTTAGCCCTCATCCTGTTGACAATCACCTGAAAGCGAGCGAATAAACTTTCTATGCTCTCGCCAGGCTGATGTCGAAAGTTCTCATACTCTCTCTTGAACGACTCGTAGAGTCGGGTTTTGACTTGAGAGGTGCCCTCATGAAAGCGCATGAGGGTGTCCCAGATCTCCCGAGCCGTAGAGAGGTGAGAAACGCGATCAAACTCACCCATGCTCAAACAAGAGAAAAGAGCATTACGGGCTCGGCTATTGGCATCGTGCTCATCGACCTGCTGTTGAGTCACACGAGCAGCCAAGACCACGTAATCAGGGGAGTTGCAAATATCCCAGATCGAAGCGCCCAAGCTCTGCAAATAGGCCGACATACGTATCTTCCAATACGCATAGTTCGTCCCATCGAAAAACGGCGGTTTGCCCACGCCGCGATCCATGTCGCCTTCGGTGGATCTGGAACCGGCTAAGGTGGAAGATCCTTAACCCGCTCCGATACCAATTGAAGGACCGAGAAGCTACCCGAAAGCGACCAGAGGGGGGGTGAATGGGAGCTTCAAAAATTTCCTTTCGGAAACTAGATGCCACTGTCCCAAGATCAACCCCAAAATCGAAACCTAGAGCTTGCTAATGTCCACGACCCTAGATGTAGGGTGGATGCTTCCTAGAAGCACAGCGGGACACTAAACAACCCTAGAAAGCCAACCCAAAAGACGGAACTCAAATCCGATCAAGAACGAACGAACCGCGAACGAAGACGCGCGAAACTGCAGCGACCGGACTCTGGCCTGCGTCCGGTCAGCAGGGACCGGACGCGTCCGGTCGTCAGAAAACAGCTCTGGGAGCTCTCTGTTCGCGACCGGACGCACGGAGCTCAAGCGTCCGGTCGTTCACTGAGCGTCCGGTCAGATAAGACAATGACACGGGAACAGTGCAAGCGTAGCGTCCGGTCGAAAAACAGAGCGTCCGGTCGAGAGCGTCCGGTCAGTACGCAGAAAAGCTTGGCGCCGTGCTCAACGACCGGACTCTGAAAGCGTGCGTCCGGTCAGCCCGACAGAGCGTCCGGTCACCCCGCGACTGCACTGAAACTCCGGCGATTCAACCCGATCTCCTCCGAATCAAGTGCTCTAGGCTTGGGATTCGATCTGAGGAGTCACAAGGAAGTTAGTGAGCTATCTCTAAGAGATCATGGCTCGAACCTAACTCCAAATCGGTGAATCGAAGGAATTCGGGGGAAAGAAGAAAAAGAGACCCGAAACTAAAACTTGATCGATCTCCTAGACCGTGAGGTTAGAGATGATTTCTTTCGGTGGAAAGAAGTGCCTTACGATCTAGAGCAACTCAGTTCAAACGGAATCGTGAAAGATGGACCGAGCACAAAGATCAAGCGACGGGAAAACTCAAGGCACAAAGCAATCCGCGAAGAACATGATGAACATGAAATCAAAACGCGAATTGACACCAAGAGATGGGATCCAAGGTGAGGATACGGCCTCACTTCCTCGAATCAACAGTACACAGAGTGGAGTCTCTCTGCGGATCTCAACTAGCTAAAGCAGGGGTGTGGGAGAGTGGAAACCCTAGGAAATGAAAGCTCTAACTGAGATTGAGATAGGGAGGAGGGTGTCTCCCCTAGACTACTTATACTAACCTAGCCTAAGTCTATTTCCTACTCTACCCCTCTCTACTCTAATTTACAGAGCGGACCAGCCTAACCCTAAGGCTATTCTAGTCCACCCGCTGGTGGTAGGTAGATCCGACGGCCACGCCCGCACGGTCTTCCGCGTCGCCTCCACGCAACCTTTAGATCGCCGCCACGTGCCGCCACCACTCTGCACCCCCGGTTTTGCGGCCCAAACCGGGAAACCAGCCTTTTCCATCAGCCCCCGGTTTTGAGGCCCAAACCGGGAAACCAGCCTCCAGCCCGAGTTTTGTGGCCAAACTCGGAAACCGTCCGCGCCCGAGTTTTGAGGCCCAAACTCGGAAACCGGCCCACGCCCAGGTTTTGAGGCTCAACCTGGAAACCGTCGCGCCCAGGTTTTGTGGCTCAACCTGGAAACCCAGCACCCAGGTTTTGAGGCCCAAACCTGGAAACCGTCCACCGTTGGTTTTTCCCGGGCTCTACCAACAAACCGGCGTCGTAGAGGGGATGCACCGCCTGTGCACCCCTTCCACCGACATGATCGCACTTCTCCGCCTGTCGCTGTCGCAGGCTGCCAGCCACCACAGCTGATCCTCCGGCCTCCAGTCCATCAGTCCAAGTCCACGTCCGCCCTTCACCGTCCGATACATCGGCATGGCACGTCCGCCGCACGGCACGCCCATCCTTCATCGCGCCCGGTCCGTCGGCACGGCACGTCGCAACTTGACCTTCACCCGCCATCGATCACTGTCTCCGTGCTCGACACCTGCACAACACAAGCCAAAGAACATGCGCATCATCTCCATTGACAATCACTCATCACACAGAGACTCGGCATACACCCATGTATCCGCAGAAAACAACAAAAGATTATCATGCATGATCAATTAGCAATTAGCCTGATGACATACACTATCCTATTAGTTCATGATCATGTTCTATCTGAATCTTTTGTATCTATGTATTCCCCGACAACGGCGCCAGAAATGCTTGTTGGCATTTCTTAGAGCAACCACAAGAGGATAGGTTTAGGATCCATCCTCGGTGATCATGCCAGAAATACTTACTAGCATCTCTTAGCATCATCACTAGGGTAGGCCATCATCCCCGGGCACGACGCCAGAAATGCCTATTGATATTCCTTAACAACATACACTGAGTATGTTGGTTCCTAGCGATGCTACCAAAAGATGTCAGTGTTAGCCTCAGACGCAGCCGCTCTAGCTACACATCCGGTATCAGCGCCGAAGTGTGATGACACTTCATATACCAAGACATGTGACTTTAGCGACGACCTGAAAGGCTGGCCTGGTAAACCAATTCGTTTACAGACAGGGTCCGCAAGCGCACGGGGTTACCGTTGTAGCATTTCACCGGGAGTATTCCAGGTATCGTTATTTATATTTTACCATAGGGAAGGCTAGATGCGAAGGATTCAAGATATACTCATGACAAAAACATAATACATGCATAGTTGACCAATTAACCATTGCAGGAGGATAAACGGTAATTTGGATAGTGGGATCAACACACACACATTCTTAAGATACATGGAGCTTCTACAGGGATAGAAGAAAGAATAAAAGAATAAAGAATATCCTATGGAGCATGGATCTGAGTAAGGTTATGTTAGTGAATCAAGTATACATGTTGTGATCATGCTAACGTTAATGTTAGATGTTGGATGGATTAGGAGACCCAGGAACACTGGTCTGCCAGCAGGATACACCGAGCAATTTAGACTCCTACCCCAAAGCTGAACATGGGGGATTACAAGGGACGAACAGGGTTGTCACCACCTGCTGCCTACCCTTCAACCGTGGACTAAGCCATGCATTCACCTGAGAACCACTCTCGCATACATGAAGAACACTTGCACCCCCTCAGGTCCCCAACCCTACGGATTGACAGGAAAAGGGCACAAGCGCACCCGAAGGCACGACAAAACACCACCCAACACATAGCACTAGGCTAGCAAGATCTAAACATGTTGAATGAAGAACAGTGTTTATGTTCATGATGAACATAGATCTAAAAATATGGACTAGTTCTAGAACGATGAACAAGAACATAGCTCTAATTCAAGAACATAACATTGTTGATCATAAGAGAACAAGAACAAGTATGAAAAAAGGAACTTAGTATTCATACCAAGTCGATCCTTACAACTTCTCCTCCTCTCTTGCAAGTAGCACTTGCTCCAACTATTAGAGGAACTAATCTAAGGTAGAGACCTTCAAATACAAAGTGGAATGACTAAGAGATGTGTTGATGTGTGATGATCTATTTGAGAGGGAGCTCTACCCCTTTATTTATACTACAACAAGGTCAGTTTGGGTGATGTAAGTATGGAAACCCACATAACCGACCTATGCATGCCGCCATGCAACCACCATAGGAGGTCGGTGGCCAGTGGGGCCAGGCGTGGTGCGGCCGCAGGGCCGCACCACTGGTGGGCCTGCTGGCCACTGCCTTTGTGTGGTGGGCCCTGGGCTTGGTGCACATGGTGGCTTCAGTGGTTTCCAGCCCAGATGTGATCTTTAGGTGGACTTCTTCCTTATTCCTTGGTTTTACGCTTTGTCGGAAAGCGTATTCTTCTTGCCTTTTCCACTGTATTCACTCTATTCTTGTAAAATAATGATTCTCCAATACAAGTGGAAATAGGTCAAGGTGATAACATATGTATGTAACTGTGCTTTGTTTTGTCCTTGGTTGGCTCATAAAAGTTGTCGGTAAGCACCGCCAACAATCGTGTGAGTCCAACTCGAGCGATGGCGATGGTGTCAGAGGTGGCAGCGGCCGCGTGGCATGGTGACCAGATCCAGTGGCTGCGGTGGCAGAGTCCGATGTCAGCGGCTGTATGGACATGAAGGCAGCTATGAGGCCATCGCGGGTGGCGGCGATGGTGGTCGCGCGATAGGCTCGCCAACCCTGGCTCTAGCGACAGGAAAAGGTTGGCGTGGAGGATGAAGGGATGTGAGAGAAGGAAGCAGGCTCAGACACCAGGGCAGCCACCTGTGCCAGTGGCAGTGTGTATGGTGTGGCGTCCACCAGGGACCTCAAATAGTCGACGCTCAGTTTTTCTTTACCCAAACAACTTAATTCTAACAGAGAAAAAAAATCAGCCACATTCTTGTGCACTAAAGTTTACAGTTGCAAAACAATTACATATCTAAAAGGAAAAAGTTCACTTTTTCTCCCTCAACTTTAGCGAAAGTCCGTTTTTCTCTATGAACTCCAAAACGAGACAAAAAACCTCCATCAACTTTTGAAACAACACAACTTACCTCCCTAGACGATTTTGGACAGTGGTTTTACTATAACAACAGTGGTTTTGCTACAATAATGTTGGTTGGTCTTTTTCTTTTTTTATTTATTTCCACTGAATCTTTAAAAAATCATAGTAAATCATAGAAAAATAATAAAATGAAAAATCCAATTTTGTTGGACTCCACATGAGTAGATCTACACATTGAATATATAATATGGTATACTTTATTATAAAATTTTTATTGTAACTTTAGATCTATGCTTTTTTTTGTAAATAAAAGAAATTTAAGGGAGATGTTTCATACTCATTGGATCGTGTATACCATAGTTATAAATTTATTTTAATTACAAAAAAGCATTTACCTAAAGCTACAATAAAAACTTTATACTAAAGTCTACCATATTATATGTTTACTATGTAGATCTATTTATGTGGAGTCCATCAAAATTAGATTTTCTATTTTATAATTTTTCTATGATTTACTATGATGTTTTCAAAGATTCGGCGAAAAAAAGGCAAAACACTATTACTCACTATTACTGTAGCAAAACTATTGTTACTGTAGCAAAATCGTTATCAGAAACCGTCTAAGAAGGTAAGTTGCATTATTTCAAAAATTAAGGGAGATATTTTTGTCTGATTTTGGAGCTTAGAGAGAAAAGTTGAAGTTTTTTTTTTTTGCAAGTCCTAGTTACAGACGCAGACGCTCACAAACACGAGCACGCATTCACCCTACCCCTACTATGAACGCACACACGCACACCCTACCCCTATGAGCACCTCTGAAGAACCGAGTTGGACCGGCAAATCTCGAGATTGACGAAGTCGCTGTCGAGGGGCACGTCGCCTACCACTGAAAGAATAGCGCCGTTAAATCCTGGAATAAATTCAGAAAAATGCGAAGGAACCCAACCAGCTAAGTTACGCTCAGTTCGTTGAGTGAGTAAAAGTGGACCTTTTCCTATCTATCTATAAAAAATGTCAGCCATCCAAACGTAAAAAATGTCAGCCATCCAAACGGGCCTTTACGGTCACGCCGGGTCCATCAGATCCAATGAACAACGGCTGCCAGTTTTGTGGGCCTGGCCCATTAGTGGACTGGCCCATCCACAGTGGAGCGAGCCATCCTAGTTCCTTCCTCTTCCGACCCACACCTCACCTCCTCCGGCGACGCACGCAGCCGCCGCCGTGCGCCCTCCTATCTCCAATCTTCCACCGCGCCGCCGCAGAGGTGTTGTCCTCACCTTCGCCGTAGGAAGCTGAAGTACATCCAGCAGCTTCGCCACCAGCACCGATCATGGCCGGTACAAACCAAATCCTGAAGCCCCTTCCTTCCTCCGCTTTGCTCTTGCTGCTAACCGCGTCTTTGCTTGTGTATGGCTGCGATGGGCCGCGCGGGAAGACTACGAGCAGGAGCAGGAGATGGAGGTGGAGGCACTGCAGGCCATCCTCATGGACGACATCAAGGGTTTTACTGCTTCCTCCAAGCTTTTTGTTTTGGGGACTCGTGCTGTGGATTCCAAGTTCTTGTCCAAATTTGATCGTTGTTATGTTGTGTGTTGGTGCTGATGCAGAGATCGACCCAAGTGAGAGTGGGATCGCCACCACCGCCCGGTGCTTCCAGATCCTACTCTCTCCTCAGGTAACTCCTAGCTGACTGCAGCATGTGAGTGTGATATGGCCGCACTTTGTTAGAACTCCATGTGTTCCAGTGAGGAATGTGGCAAGGTTGAGAGCTGTGCATTTAATCTTTAGACCTTGTTTGGCTGTACATAAATACACCTCAATTTACATGAGTTGGAGTGGATTGGAGTATAACTTGAACTAAATTACACCTCAATCTCTCCCAAACCACATGGATTGGAGTGTATTTGTGTGCAGCCAAACAAGACCTTAGGGAGTTCGGAGAAAATTGAATTAGGCTTCTTTTATGTTTATTTTCCAAATATGCTACTGATTTCCTCACAAAAAAAAACACTGACCTCCTGTTTACTACTACTGGCAGGATGATGATTTTGACGAGTCAGCTTATGTCCCAGGTAAAGCTAAATTTGCAGATATGCACATATATGATCCTGATTATCATTTATCAATCAACTCAATTTTCTAGAACATCATGCATGTACTGGATTGTTGTCTGGCTTTAATTTGCAGTTCAACTAGCCCTCATTTTTGCGCACACTGAGAAGTACCCTGATGAACCTCCACTACTGAATGTCAAAAGGTTCTGCCATTAATTAAATTCTAGTCTTTGTTTTGGTTCATGGTTATTTTGGCATAAGATGTGTGCTGAATGCTGATTGTCTAATTCTTGCATTGGATCGGAACATATCCGTGCAGTGTACGAGGGATTAAACCACATGATCTTTCATCCCTGAAGGAAAAGCTTGAGCAAGAGGTATGCAAAATACCCAACTCCAAGTTTGGTGTCAATCTGACATAGCTATAACTGTTAACTGTGCGAAAATGAAAGTGTGAAACAATTCTTTTTTAGCTAAAATAATCCGCATTGAACCAAAAAAGCATGGACAGTTAGTATTTTATAGTCTTATATAGCAGAGAACTTGTAGAAAGGTCATGTGAATTAATTCGAATCTTATCAATGACATCCGTTTTGAGATTTGGCTGGATCTTCTGCTCCAATATGACCAGAGCATGTTAGAAGTTCTAATTAGTTGGGACTTGTGAGTTCCTCACATTATCACTTATCAGTCACCTGATATATCAGATGTCACATTGTATTCTGTTGAATATCCCATCATTTAGGCAACAGAGAATCTTGGCATGGCTATGGTCTACACTCTTGTTTCATCAGCCGAAGAGTGGCTAAGTGAGAAATATGGTCAGAATGGTGGTGATGAGGAACCTGAAGAAACTGAAGCGGAAGAAGAGGAGGTATACACCTATTCACTTGCCTGTTCTGCATTTTCTTTTCTATGAACTGTAGGAACTGGGTTCAGCTGTAGCAAGTGGAGATGTTGAATTGGCTATGGTTCGTGAAATTAATCTAAGCTTGTTCTGATATGGTTGGTTTCTCAATCTGAGATCACCTTTTGGTGGTTTTGTTTAGAATGCTGCTGGAAGCTGCATTTTTGGAATTTGGTGCTTGATTGGTTGTGTCCTACTGACTACTGAGCCATTTACGCAATCAAATTTCTAAGTTACATATTGTATCATGCTATCATGGATTATTTCCCTTTCAGCAAGTATATAACTGATGAAAAGTATTTGGTCTGCATGCTAGGTTATTATACCACATGGTGAAGCTGTTACTATGGAGAGCTTTCTGGCTTGGAGAGAACGTTTCGAAGCTGAGTTGGCCTTACAGCGTGCTAAGTAAACTTCCTATTTTGTTTACATATTAACTATCAAGTTTTTCTCGATGCACATGGAATCTCTTGTTTACTTGTGATATCTTCCATATAATGGTGTTTGATTCCCATATATATTATATAAGTACCCAAATGTGTGTTTAGATGATCTTTTGCATTTTCTGGGCATGCAGACTTATGCCAGATTCAGCTCTTACAGCCCCAAAAGAAAAGAAACTCACAGGACGGCAGTACTTTGAAAGTGGAAGACATGCAGTGGTTCGTTATCCCAGATAATAAAACCTTTCCTCTTAAGGCTTGTTTGGATGCACTCGCATTCAGCTATTCACATGAGTCCATGTGTGTGTTGGATTTACGTCTGTGTCTTTTAAGTTTTACTTTACATGAAACCATCTTTTCAGAAAGGAGCAAGCACAGTTGCTGATGAAGATGAAGAAGAGGAGGAAGACATTGAATTCGATGATGATTTTGAAGGTAAAACTTCTTCTGGAACACTCTTTGTTCATGACATTAGATGTACTTTGCCAGTGCAACTTATCTTACAAAAGTCGTTGCCCTAATTTGGTACAGACGATGAAGAGGACATGCTTGAACATTATTTAGCCGAACAATCAGGGAAGTCAACAGCTTAACCTTCGAGGACAAACAAAGTACATTTTCGGGCACAGCTTTACCTTAGGAAGCCAAATGTGGTTATATGTTGCAAGTGTGGCTCTAGAGCCCACTATTTTGTGATGCTTCTCATCATTTGGTTGTATCTGAGTGGATGCTTTCAAGCTCTATCAAGGGGGCTGTGGGTTCTGATTAATATATAAGCTCAAGGAGTTAGAAGATCAAGCTGCCTAATACTTCGCTGTATAATTTACTGTATTTATGATCGGCTACTACATTTGTGTTTTGCCTTGTGGAGCATGTTGCATGCTTGGGACAAAACTTGATAGTAATTTATGGAAAGATTATCTCTAAAAAAATTCAAACATCTCTCAATTTTGCGATCCTGAGAAGCATGCGGGGCAAAAAAAGTCCAAAGTTCTATAGCCTTGGAGTATTTGATGGACATGTGAATGTAATAACGCATAAATCATTTTTTTTTATAACTGGGCCACTTCATTTCATACTTGCTGACAAATGGTGAGCTACAATTACATGTATGTTTACTGGAACAGTGCACGAAATGTGCTCGTCTCCTTCAACACAAGACAAACCCTAGCTCATGAGCTGCTCTATTACAACTTCGAGGCCTATAAACACACTGAAAACTCAAGAAGTACAGTATATGACACAGCAAGGGATCTGAGCTCTACCTGCCGAAGACAACGAGTATATATATATCTCTGACTCAAGAGCTGGTTTCACCATTAATTAATGCATCGATCTCCAAAATCAGCCGACCAATACCCAAGTTTATTAGTTGAGCTTGGAAAGCATTTGATCAGGTGGTTTACCTTTCCCCTCCCGGCTAGCACCACATCTCCATCATTATCTCGTATTAGGAAACCCCAACTCCCACTCGACTGAGTTGGGTTTGAAAGAAGCAGTCACAATTGAGCTTTAGGTGGTTTCTATGCCAGACAGCTTGCATAAATTTTGATAGCTGTTTGAATTCGCCTGCATAAATTTTGATAGCTCTGATCTGGGCTTCTCCATCTGTTGTCTTCTTTTATCGAATTCCTTTCCGACCACAAGAACCAAAATAGCCATCACCCTCCTCTTTAAGAATAATAATAATAATAAGCTAAGCTCGGTGGCCTCCCTGGCATCAGCACACGATCAAGGTTCAAACCTTTTCCACACTTGTTGAGACAAACTTACATTTGAAAAATAGATGGCCGCCATCTTCATTAAATCTCCCACAGACCGCGTCAACCTTGCGTGCCAAATTGCGCCTGCTGTGGGTGAACCTCCTCCATAGGAACTTTTTGTATTTCACCTTGTTTGGGCAATGCAGTTTCCACAACGTATCCCAAATCAGGTCTGCAGAACACTAGGATCAAGTTTGCGTCTTCCTCCCAAAAGGATCACTTTCACAGTTCCTCCCAAAAGGATCACTTTCACAGCAACCCGTGCCCGGATCAAGAGAATCAGCAGGCTGTTTATGTTATTATGCAGGTACAGACAATTAAAAGTCAAGAGGAAGACATACTTAAATGGGTACAGGCGACAAGAGGAGATTGCACAACAACAAAAAAAAAAATCTCAAGTTTATAAGCTCACCGTGGCGCAAGGTATGAACATTGCAAATGCAGGACACACCACCCTCCAACTTCAGAACCACCAACGAAGGGTAACACAAGAAGCAAGTGCGCGTGACTACATCACCATGCCATAACTCTTGCCAGGCTCCAGATAACATGCTGCACCTGTCCAGACCGGCTGGTTTTAGAGGTTCTTTTGCCCTTATCAGCCGTACTTTGACTTATTCTCTCTCACAAAATACTATTCAAACAGCCGAAATCAGCCATACAAACGACTAGCCAAACAACACCATATGGTTACTTCGCCATTAAATCTACAAGGCACAAATTACCTGTCAGACAACCAGGCTTTGGTGACTTTCCTCAACAGCACAGATTTGTCCTCACCACCAGATTGGAGAATCAAGATCTTCACCCACAAATTCATCAGTTCTAACAGAAGCTGTCAATACAACATTTTCAAGATACGGAGGAATGAAAACACAACTGCTCATCTACTAGCTAGGCAGGCTCTTGCATCCTTGTCCTCCACCTCTTCAATCTCAAAGTCCATCTGGTACATGTTCCAACTCTCCACACGGTGCCTTTCTTCAGCACCTCAACACCTCTTAACACGCTTCGCTGCCATGTATAAGACATACCCCCCCTTCCGCCGTGCATGTAAAATTGTAGTGTCTGCAAAATACTTCGCTTTCAAGACTCTAGCACACACACAGAGTCAGGATTGTGCCAGATTATCCAACCCTATTTAGCCAGCATTGTCAGTGGTAGATCTAATAATACCACTCCTCCGTTCCAAATTGTGTCACTTTTTTTTATAATATGCCAATCTTCTCTACTTAAGTGTTTAGAAAAAAATGTATTAAATTTATAAGTTTAAATAAATACACTATCAGAACATATTTTATAGGAACTTTAGTGAAATCAATTTGGTGTTACAGTGTTGGTGCGACTATAGGCTTTGCATGCAAATGATTTGCTTCTATCAACTTTCCATTGACATTTATGTTCATAACAATGGATGATACACCGGTGATCTACATCCTCAGCTCTTCTTAATTGTACCACAAAACTGGCTTTCTTTCCGGCACCTTAGTTGCACACATTTCTAGCATAAACAAGGGTGAATGAATCCCAGTTACTCCCTGTTTTGTAGCGCTTCATGATTTGTGCAGAACTACTCAAGCTTGCATCGAAGCACTTCTAGTCATCAGAAGATTTTCTTCCCCTCGTAGATGCAGGAAGCTCTAGTTGAAGCTTCTTGACAGAATCAAAGGCCTAACTAAACACATCCCTGGTCAGCCATGGCTTGCGCAATATTAAGGAAAGCACAAATGTTCGCGCCATGGACCAAAGACCTGCATGGAGAGAAAGAGGGATCAGCTTATCGACTGAAACCAAGTGAAAGCATCATCTGATTTTTCAAAGCACAAGAAAACAAACTCGGGGCTCTCTTTCATGATCCCGTACTCTTGAGCAGCTTTGACCGACCTTTCATATGTTTGCTTTATTGCATCCTGCTTAAATCCAACAGAAAAAAGAGAGAACTCAGAAGGTATCACAATTGGGAAGCAGAAGGGAAAAAATGCCAATGGCAGTAGTCAGGAGCAGCAGAGTTTACTTGAATTTTATTCTCAAAATCCTCCACTGACAACTGCATCAAATTAAACTCTGGATTCAATTCAAGCTCTCCCAGTGCTACCTGTTATTTCAAGAGACAAGCATAAATTGTGATAAAGAAGAAAACACATAACAGTCTCAAGCTCTATAGATAGTATATACAGATATATAATGACTTCAGCCTACAAATACTTGTCATCAAAATTGTACCAAGTGTGCAGCGATGAAAGACATTCAAAATGGCGCTCTTAAAATTTTTTACGCTAAAAGAAGCTACAAAATTGTTCCACTATCATCTCACACCAGGACATGTGAATGGAGTTTGTAAGAGCAGTCAAGCAGTGCATACCCCACCAGCAGCAGTTGCCTTTGCTGGAGCAACAATAACTTTTGCCTTTCTTAGGATATCAATAGCTTGAACAGTGCATGACATATTTGAACCTGCAGTTATATTTTAATCAGCATATGATAAATATAAAAAAAATTAAAAACACACAATGAAAATTGAAATGACAAAATTCAAAACTCATACATTCAACAAGAACACGACAACCAGAATTGATGATTGCAACGGCATCCCCTTGGTCAATCTCATTATGTGATGCACAAGGGAATGCAACATCACACTGCTCGCTCCATGGTTTTGCATCATCAATATACTTTGCATGTGGATAAGATTTCAAGTACTCCCTGTTTGAATAAATGGAGAAAGATATCTAAAAAACTCCACATGTACAATCTAAAAATAAGGGAAAGGCATGTACCCACTTGAGGCTCTTTTGCTGAGCCTTAATATCCCTTAGAAGTGAATATTTCATATAATCGAACCCATCTTCATCTAACAAATATCCCTTTGAATCTGGAACAGTATAACAATCAGCCCTTCATTAAAAATGCTATAGTTATCTTAACACGACTATTTTTCAATAGTAGGTACGCTTAAAATCTACCTAACGATTTTGGCAAGCAATAAATATTCCTACGAACAAATTCAAACCTTAAAAACACTTAAAGTGCAATTCAAGGAAAGCTAGCAAGCGCAAAAAACCTATCGAAGAATACTTGTATATAGACCTGTATTTCTATTTTGAAATCATATACAAGCATTGTTAACTTCTTGGTATTAATGATGTGAAATTGTATGTCGAGGATAGGCAAAGAGGCAAACACATATGAGTAGACATGATAAATCCACCTAATTCAAGGCACATCTGATGCTAATAATAATATTGATGCTATTCCAAACCATGTATATCCTGTGTAATCAGTCCAAAGAAATCTTTGAGTCTGTATACCTGAGACAGTAACAGGAATGGCTCCACAAGGCAAAAGCTTTTCCAAAACATGCATTGCTATCTTTCCAGAACCACTGATCACACATCTGCAGAAAACATTGCATTGTATGAAACTAACAAAAGGCTAAATTATAACGAAGAAAAACTCAATGGGTCTCTGTAAGAAACCTTAATCCTTTAAGCTCTTTGTTCATTTCAGCAAGTAAAAGACGCGCAAAAAACACCTGCACAGACAGAAGGGTTTCATATGGTGTTTCACTTTGAACATGGACAATGGTCCAGTCTATACATACAACAGAAATATTACTTGTGAAACAACAATGACACCCACAGAACACACTATCTCCAGCCAAACGAAAATTTAAGGTGGCACTTTACCAGCCCATATCCAGTAGCTTCTGTTCGAAAACTTGACCCTGACCAGAAAATTTTAGGTCCTGTAAAATTTCCCTGCATAAGCACGACAGTTGAAATCTACAGACGAGAGAACTGATGAACAAAGAAGTGGAAGCAGAAACTAAACACCCCCCCTACACTGAGGATATCCACGATTTCCCATAATCTAAATTCTGGATATGATGGACTTCAGAACCACCAGTCTACCTGAAAATGACCAGAAAGGCGTCTATACTGCCCAAAAAGGTAACCCATTTCCCTTGGACCAACACCAATATCTTCAGCGGGAAAATCCTGGACAAAAAGATTGAAGTCTGAAATACTAACAGAGACTAAGAACAGTCGTTGATTCATTCAACTAATATAGAGATGAATAACTCCAATAACTGAGTATTATGTTTAACTGGGAAGTACCTGATCAGGGCCCAAATATCTATACAGCTCATCCATGAAACTTTGGCAAAAGCGCATTATCTAACAAGACAAAATTTTGAGATTTACATGCAGCAAAAAAACATGATTTTCCTGAGGAATCAAAATATGGTACACACACCTCATTGTCACTTTTACCCTTTGGATCAAAATCACTTCCTCCAGCAGCACCTCCAAGTTTATATAGTGACAAAGCATTCTTCAAAGTCTGTATGGAAGAAAGACAATGATGGGATAACATGTTAAAGTTCTGCCATAAAGCAAATAAAAAATGAATTCATTAAGCAAATCACACACATGGCTTCAAAATCAGATGTGGCTAAGGAAAGGCTGCAAGTTATTAGCATCACAAATGCACTTCAGAGTTCACCTAGAGTGGTACTTCAACCTATGGCAATGTCTTTCTTGTAAACAAGGAAAAAACAAATAGCTTATGCCTTGTAGCATGAAAGTGAATTTTAGACAAGTATAGTATTACATGTTCAAAGGCCAGAAACTTTGCCACACTTAAGCTCATGGATGGGTGAAACCGAAGACCACCCCTGCATGGACCTAATGCCTGACTGAATTGCACACGGAAACCTCTATTGACATGTGCTTCACCTCTGTCATCAATCCATGGCACTCTGAAGATAAAGCATCTCTCAGGTTCCAACAAACGCTCCAAAATTTGAATATATCTGAAACATTATTAAATGAAACTATATTTTACTGAAGGTTTAGGCATATTATTTCTAAGGGATGGATGGAGATTTGAAGAATTACTGGGTATTCTTCACCAAAACAGGTTCTAAGGAATGAACCACCTCCTGGATGGACTGTATATATTCAGCTTCATGGGGATCCCTCCTTAGGACACATTCAAGTATTGACGCTGCTGTTTTCGATAAAGCTGGAATAGACAATTTCAAAATGCAGATAAAAAAATGAGCAAGGTCATAGAGTTGTTGGATCGTTGCAAGGGATATAATATCGTACTGCCGTTTTGGTTTGATAGAAAATGGAGCACACTGGATAGAGGGCATATAGAAAGTGAAAGCACAAATGATAACATCACATATCATATATAGTTATAAATAACAGTAACTTCAAGGTGAACTGGTAATTCGGCTCCATGAAGACATGAAGAAAATAAAACTGGAATACTCCTATATAATAACAATAACTTCAAGGTGAATTGGTAATTCCACTCCAAAGGAAAATAAAACTGGAATATCTGCTTCATGCTATGTTCATTTTCTAGTAGAACGTGAAGCACTTCCCAACTATGCACCAGTATTAGCATTGTCTTTTCGATTGGACATTTAGTTATAGGATTTCCTCGTTATTGGACATGAATATGCTGCACACTTACACAGAACAGAATAAAACATGTGATATCTTGAAAACCATGTTATCTACTTCTCACAATGCAGCAATACACAATTAAAACTGAATGTTAATATATTTCCTGGAATATTCAAATAATACACTAATTTTAGAAACAAATTTATTACATATTGCCTAGTCCTTACATCTGTTACAAGGTGAAACTTGAGTATAACTGTGCAAGCTGGGTCAACAAGCCAACAACACCAACCTTTGACATAGACCGGCCTCTCGATCTCGGGAGGCTGCAACTTCTCCTTGGAGGCAATCTGCAACCGGAGCGCCTCCTTATGCAACAAGCTATTGTTGTGCTCCTCAAGCGCACTCATCTGCATATTCCTGCTTCCCTCGTTGCCATATGGATTCCGGCGGTGCTTCCGGCCGTACTCCTTGCACACCGAGCAGAAGATCCTGGTGGTGTTGTCGTGCACGGCGACGTAGGCCCACTTGTAGGTGTCCGCCCACTCCTCCCGCCATTTCTTCACCACCTTCTTCTTCTTCTTGGTGTGCCCCGTCGGCTGCCTAAGCATCATCCCGTCATGCTCTTCACCCTGCGCCAGGTGCTGCTGCGGCGCCAGCTCGTCCGCCGCGCCGGCCTGCGAACACGGGATGAGGAGGCTCTTGTGGTCGTCGGCGTGGACGACGGCATCGTGCGTGGACGTGACGGCCACTAAGGAAGCTCCGGAGAACGAGGGGTCGTCGCCGGGGCCGATCTCGAGGTCGATCTCCTCGCCGATGCCGCGCACCATGAGGTGGTGCTGATGCTGATGCGGCCGCTGCGCCTGCCGAAGCAGGTTGATTTCGTCCATCGAGTTCATGAGCGCGCTCGCTGCATCATGCGGAGACGCGATACCGGCGCCAGCCGGAAACCGAGAGAATGATCCGGCTCCGATTGCGGCTATCGGAATGGGGATTTTGGCGCTAGGGTTTTGAGAATTCGGTGAGCGCAGAGGCTGACGGGGATATAGCGGAGCACGGTCGGGGGAGGATGCCAGGGAGCGTCCGTCAGCCGCAGCGGAGACTGCAGCGAACCAGAGCCAGTAAAAACCGCCGTGTAGGCCGCTGAGCAAGCGGTGAGGGTGTTCATACTGGTTGGTTCCGAACGGTTCAGATCAGTCCATAGCACTAACTGCACTGGTAACTTTATATGATCCGGTAAATGAGAGTAGAGGAGGATATAGCGTAAACATGTGCTGCAGTGGTTCCTTTCACCCAAACGTTAAACACAGCACGTACTCTAAATTTAACGGATACCGGAGTCACGCTATCAGGCATGGGTCTGCTGCTGCGCAGCGCGAGATGAGAGCAAGAAGTCTAACACCAAACCCCCCCGTTTTGTCCTGTTTTTGGATGACCGGTTGGGGAGTATATATACTTTCCTCCCTCCATCCATTTGGGTGTTCTTGCCACTTCCATCAGCTGAAAACCTTGTGTGTGAGGGTGCAAAGAGCCCTAGTGAGGTTGAGTGATTGCTAATTGTGAGAATTAGACACCTCTATTAAGATTGAGTAGCAAGTGTGCATCCATCCTCTCTTTGGCTTGTGTTGGTCAAGTGGAGTTCTAGCTTGTTACTCTTGGTGATCGGCATCACCTAGACCTTGGTGGCGATCGATAGCTTGGTGATCATCCGGAGGCATTTGGGATGACCCAGTCAAGTTGTACCGGTAGCGGACATTCACCGGGCCGGGAGGCGAAGAATCAGCTCGTAGTGAGCACTTGATCCTTTGCGGATCAAGGGGGACGATACCCTTGCGCGGGTGCTCCAACGGGACTAGGGGGTGGCCACACCCTGATACCTCAAAAAAGATCTCGAGTCTCTCTACTCTCTTTACTTACGCATTTACATTTGAGCAATTCAATTTCGTAATTTACTTGTTGTCATTTGAATTGCCTTGCTAGAGTAGGAATGGAATAGAGTTAATCTTTTGTGCGGTAGAGTTTAGAGAAACACACTTGTAGGCAGAAAGGGGTTAATTGGGCTTGTTAGGATTTAATTATTGCAAAAAGTTTTAGAAAAGCTCAATTCACCCCCCCCCCCTCTTGGGCATCTTGATCCTTTCAATTGGTATCAGAGCCGAGTGCTCTCGATTTAGGCTTAACCGCCTAGAGTTAAGATGTCTGGAGGTGATGGGCCACTTCCCATGTTCGAGGGAGACGACTTCCCATATTGGAAGATCCTTATGGAGTTATACCTAGAGGCGGTAGATGTTAAATGCCGCCAAGCCACGATCAACGGCTTCACAAAGCCAAAGGACGCCACTCATCTTACTCCACATGAGGAGGAAATCAAAAGTGGAATGCAAAAGCCAAAAATATCATCTTTAGAGGCATTTGCAAGGATGTGTTCAATCGCGTCTGGAACCACAAAGACACCCATGATTTATGGGAGAATATTGTGCGCTCCATGAGGGAACCAAGAGTGAGCATGAGGAATGATATCATCTTATCATGCAAAAGCTTAATTCTTTCGAAATGCATTCATATGAGAATACCAATGAAATGTACTCACACTTGAATGTTCTTGTAGAAGAATTGAATGGACTTGACCTCACACAACTCTCTCCATCCGATGTTGTGAGGAAGATTCTTTGTGTCCTTCCAATTGCCAAGTATGGACACATTGTGATGGTGCTTCATCAAAGTGATCTTTCCACCGCTACCCCAACTCAAGTATTGGTGTATCCACTTGGAGCTTGGCCAGAAGATGTACATGAACATCACTCCAAGTGGTGGCTCTTCTTCGGACAAGAAGAAGGACTTGGCTTTCAAGGCAAATCAAGAGAAGAAGGGCAAGGCCAAGGCAATTGAGGTCCACCATCAGTGCTCAAGTGATGATGAGCAAGATGACACCAACATCGCACTCATGGTGAGGAGGACCACGAAGATGTTGAAGAAGCTTCACAAGAATGGAGTCAATTTTGACTCTAAGAAGAAGAAGTTCTTCACAAGTAGCAAGAGAAGGACAATCTCTGAGATGGATTACTATAATTGTGGTGATCTTGGCCATCTTGCTCATCAATGCACCAAGCCCAAGAAAGAAAACTACAAGAACAAGAACAAGGGCAAAAAGTATGACTCCTCAAGTGAAGATGAGAAGAAGAAGGAAAAGCCATACAAGAACAAGGATGGCAAGAAGAAGCAATACCACAAGAAAGTTGGTAAAGCTTACATTGTTGGTGATTGGCTCACCGACATTGACTCTTCGAGTGGTTCATCAAATAAAGATAGTGATGATGAGAAAGAGAAGGTGGGCGCTCTAGTCATTAGGACTTCTCTACCTCCACCACCACCATCGTCATCATCCACTGCACACCTATGCCTCATGGCAAAGGGTGACCGTAAGGTACAAAATGATGATGACTCTAGTGATGATGATAGTGATGGAGAGTTTCAAGCTCCTTCTTATGATGAACTTGTTGCTTTGCTAAATGACTACACTAAGATCATAAGAAAGACTAGAGCTAAAAATGAAAGGCTTGTTCATGACAATGAATGTCTTGTTGATAAGTTTAACAATGCCACTCATGCTAGTGATGAGCTAAAAAATGAACTTGCTAATATGTCATCATCTATCAAGGAGCTCAAGTCTTATAATAAAGAGCTCAAGGATAAAAATGAGAAACTTGATAGAATGCATAGTGAGCTCAACACTAGCTATACTTTGCTCAAATAAAATATACACAAATCAAAGTTGATCATGATGCTATTGCTATTGCTTATGATTTACTTTCAAATGAGCTGCATGATGCCCCTAACCATGTTGTTAAGTGTGACATAGCAACATCTTGTGAGGACTTGGTTAGTGAGCATGATGAGCAAAGAGCTAGTGGCAAGGGCAAGCAAGTGGTTGTGGCCGAGAACTATGATGATTACATCAAGATCAAGAATGAGAATGCAAAGCTCAAGATTGATCTAGAGAAGCTAGCAATCACCAAGCAAGTTGTCATTGAGACTCAAGATGAAGATTATAGCATGACACTTGAGCTTGACATGTTGAAGGAAGAGAACAAGAGGTTAAAGATGGAGAGGGACTACAAGTTGACACCATCTCAAATGGAACTCCAACAAGATAATGACAAGCTCAAGAAAGAAAAAGAGCACCTAGCCACCAGGTTGAAGAAGTTCATCAAAGGTCAATGTCTTCAAAGTGAGCTACTCATGAACACCGTAATGAAGACCAATAGAAATGGTATTGGCTATTTGGAAGAGAGGTTGAAGCAAGGCAAGAACAACAATCAACCAAAGCCCAAGCGCAAGTTGGGAAGATGCTTTAAGTGTGGTCAAGAAGGACATTTTGCTCATAATTGTGAAGCACCACCACCCACACCCTTGCCCAAGCATGCTAGGCCCTTTGCTTTCAATGCTCATTACATGCTTAGACAAGATTCTAGTGGCAAAGTGAAGGTCATGTTTTTGGGGCCTCCAAACAAGAATAGGCCTAGGCAAATTTGGGTCCCTAAAGCTCAAGCTTGATTTCTTGTGTGTGTAGGTGAACTACAAGACCGATGGATCTCATTGGGTGATTGATAGTGGTTGCACACAACATATGATCGGTGATCTCCAGATGTTCACCTCACTAGAAGAGAATGTCAATGACCAAGAAAAGATAACATTTGGTGACAACTCAAAGGGCAATGTCAAGGGTTTGGGCAAAGTGGCTATATCAATGACCATACATCTCCATGTGCTTCTTGTTGCATCCTTGAGCTTCAACTTGCTATCCGTTGGGCAACTATGTGATCTTGGCTTTCAATGCTTGTTCACCGACAAGGAATGGTGTGACCAAGAAAGATGATACACAAGTGATATTCAAAGCTTTAGATACAACAATCTCTATCTAGTAGATTTCACTCCGAAGATGCCAACTTGAAGACATGCTTGTTCACTAAGCAATCACTTGGTTGCTATGGCATAGAAGATTAGCACATGTTGGAATGAACACTCTCAACAAGCTATTGAAGAAGGATTTGGTTAGAGGCTTGAAGGATGTCAAATTTGAGAAGGACAAATGTGTAGTGCATGTCAAGCCGGCAAGCAAGTTGCAAATACACATCCAACCAAAGCCTTTGTGTCAACATCAAGAGAGTTAGAGCTACTTCACATGGATCTATTTGGACCAACAACATATGCTAGCTTGGGTGGAAACTCTATTGTCTAGTGATTGTTGATGACTACTCTAGATACACTTGGTATTCTTTCTTCATGACAAATCCGAAGCAACCCCTTCATTCAAGAAGTTTGCCAAGAGAGCCCAAATGAGTTTGACTTGAAGATCAAAGATAAGAAGTGACAATGAAGAGAGTTCGACAACACCCACATTGAGCAATATTGTGATGAAGTTGGGATCAAGCATGAAGTCTCCGCAACCTACACACCACAACAAAATGGGGTAGTTGAGAGAAGAAACCGACACTAATCACCCTAGCAAGGACTATGTTAGATGAGTACTACACCGGAAAGATTTTGGGCGGAAGCAATCAACACCGCTTGCTATGCATCAAACCATTGTTCCCCCATCGTCTACTTGGCAAGACCCCCTATAGCTACTCAACAACAAGAAGCCGGATGTATCCTTCTTTAGAGTGTTTGGGTGCAAATGCTACATCTACAAGAAGCGCCAACACCTAGGGAAGTTTCAACGCCGATGTGATATTGGTTTTCTTGTTGTTACTCATTGAAGTCCAAAGCATATCGAGTATTCAACCATGCCACCGGGATGGTAGAAGAAACATATGATGTGGAATTCGATGAATCTATGGCTCTCAAGGAGAGCATGAGAATCTTGATGATGTAGGAGTGAACCATGTGAGGGAAGCAATGAAGAACATGCCGGTTGGAGCCTCAAGCCTAAAGATGATGATGATGATGTGCAAGTCATTGACAAGCCATCCTCATCCAATACCACTTGATGATGACAAAGATGGAAGATCCAAATGAAGATACTCATGTCTCCCATGATCAAATGGTGGTCAACCTCAAGATGTTGATGCTCCACAAGCGGTCCCTCAAGTGGTTGATCGAAGGACTACTCCTCTCTACAGCACATCCTCAAGATCTCATCATAGGGAGTCCGACAAGGGGTGTAATGACTCGCTCTCAAAAACTGCTTTATTTATGGAACATCACTCCTTTGTTTCTCTGTTGAGCCAACCTTGTAGATGAAGCTCTAGGTGATCCGGATTGGGTGAATGCCATGCATGAGAATTAAACAACTTCACCGCAACCAAGTTTGGACACTTGAAGAGCGACCAAAAGGCGCAAGAGTCATTGGAACAAAATGGGTGTTTAGGAACAAACAAGTGATCAAGGCAAGGTTGTTAGAAACAAGGCAAGGCTAGTGGCAAAGGGGTTCTCTCAAGTTGAGGGTTTGGATTTTGGAGAGACCTTTGCACCGGTTGCAAGACTCGAAGCCATTCGTATCCTCCTTGCATATGCATCACATCATGACATTAATTATATCAAATGGATGTGAAAAGTGCATTTTTAAATGGCTTCATAAATGAACTAGTCTATGTTGATCAACCTCCCGGGTTTGAAGACCCAGATATCCTAATCATGTTTATAGGTTGTCCAAGGCGTTATATGGGCTCAAGCAAGCCCCTAGAGCGTGGTATCGAGCGCCTCCGGGATTTCCTCATTGAAAAGGGCTTCACCATTGGGAAGGTTGACACCACACTATTCACCAAGAAGCTTGATGGAGAGATCTTCATTTGTGTCAGTCTACGCGATGATATCATCTTCGGGTCAACAAATGAAGCCTATTGCAAGGAATTTGGTGACTTGATGTCGAAGGAGTTCGAAATGTCCATGATTGGAGAGCTCACTTTCTTCCAGGCTTTCAAGTCAAGCAATTGAAGGAGGGGATTTTTATATCTCAAGAGAAGTACACAAAAGACCTCCTCAAGCGCTTCAACATGGATGATTGCAAGCCTATCAAGACTCCATGCCAACCAACGGACTCTCGACTAGATGAGGGAGGTAACCCGGTTGATCAAACTCTCTACCGTTCTTGATTGGTAGTTTTTATACTTGACCGCATCTAGGCCCGACATCATGTTTAGTGTGTGCATGTGTTCTCGTTTTCAAGCCGATCCTAGGGAATCACATCTCATAGCGGTGAAAAGAATCCTTAGGTACCTAAAGCACACCCCAAGCATTGGCCTTTGGTATCCCAAAGAGCTAACTCCAACTCGTTGGGTATTCCGATTCGGATTATGCGGGTTGCAAAATTGATAGAAAAAGCACATCCGGAGGTGCCATTTGCTTGGAGATCACTAGTTTCGTGGAGTTCTAAGAAGCAAAATAGTGTGGCCTTGTCTACCGCCGAGGCGGAATACATAGCCGCGGTGCTTGTTGTGCACAAATCCTTTACATGAAGCAACCCTTTTAGATTATGGTGTAGTTTCTAGAAAGGTTACCTTTGTTGTGTGACAATGAGAGCGCGGTTTAGCTTGCTAACAACCCGGTTCAACACTCTCGCACAAAGCACATAGACTTCCGCATCACTTCCTTAGAGATCATGTTTCCAAGAAGATATATCCTTAGAGGGAGTTAGAACCGAAGATCAATTGGCGGATATCTTCACAAAACCCCTAGATGAGAGCACCCTTTGTAGATTGCGAAGTGAGCTCAATGTGCTTGATCTAAGTAACTTTGTCAAAAGGTGAAAGGGGTTGTCTTTGCATTGCATTGTACCATATGCCATGTTTTTAAATTATGCTATGCACATAGGCTTGTCAGACGTGGTTAAGATAACCGCCCTAAAAGCGTGTGAAGAAGCTTACCCATGAGCAAAAGACAAGCAACCTAGATTCAAATTCCGCTTTGCATTGCATATGCATGTTTGTTGCTTTGTCGTTTCTTTTCGGTTATGTTTTGAACAACCGCTGTTTCGTCCACCGCTAGGGGGAGCATTTGAGGCTCCTTATGGTTGAGACTCTAGTCTTGTGGCCACATGTTGTCTCCTCGGGTATTATCGCCTACCTACCTAAAAATGATATGTCCTATGGCAAAATATTTATAAAAATTGAGGGTTTATGCGAGGGTGCTCATACTAGGTTCCAACTGGTGTTTATTTGCCTCTTATTTGAGTTGGAACTTGGTTGGGAGAGGGAGCGGCAACGGAATCTTCAAATCTGCTCAAATAGAGCATCGGATGCAGCATCGGACGCTGCATCGGACGCTGGTTCAGCATCCGATGCCTGCACTGTAGGCAGCCCCGCTGAAACAGTGAATTTTGCGCGTCCGATTGTGTTCTCAACGGAGCCTCCGATGCCCATCGGAAGCTTACCAGCATCCGATGGTCAGGCACCAGACGCACGATCCATGCGCTTTCGGCGTTTTCTGGAGCTCTCTGATAGGCATCGCGCATCCGATGTGTTCTATCGGAGCGTCCGATGCTCCTTTAAGCGGCGCGTTTTGGTCTTCTATGACAGACGGGTCCCACACGTCATATCCATCGTCTTCTTCCTCGTGCCCACCTGCCCGTCCCGCTCCGCCACGCCCGCACCCTCACCCTAGCAGCGCCGCCGTACTCCCCCCCTCGCGCTCGCTCGCTCGCCCGCGACCTCCCCTGCCGTCCGCTGTTTCGCCCGTGCTCGCCCGTCCCCCTCCCGTCGCGAGCACCCATAGCCCACCCGCTCGCAAGGATACTCATTGGTCCTCCTCCCGGCGGCCGTGGTCTCCTCGCCGGAGCTCTCCTCACCGGAGTTCATCCTTCGTCACCGCACATTCATCCTCTCCGGCGACCCTTCACTCGCAGCCAGAACTTCAGTGAGCACCTTTCCCGCCCCTTCATACTCTATGCCCTCCAGGTGCTCGACGAAATGCTCCAGTGACTGCTCCCCCTGTTTTGACCCGTTTCGATCCCATCTTTTGTAGTCCCTCGTTGTATCGTGTGGATCCCGGAAAGTCATTCCTCATCTCTTGCCTGGGTCGTTTCGTTCTTCGCCAGGTAGCACAGCCCCTTCCCTTCTTATCTCCTCTACTTGCTTCCTTAGGGTCTTCTTCTCCCTAGATTATATGGTGGCTTATATATATCCTCTCTCATCTCGCAGCAAGTCAGTGGGTTTGCCGTTGACAGCCTGGTCATTGCCAGTGCCAGATAACCCGGGGCCAAGCCCGCGGGTACGGATCGAGGCCAAGCCTCGCGAGTGACAGAGGCAGAGGTTCTCAGTGCTAGGGGGAGTCCTTGCCAGTGGTCTTCTTGTCAGCTGCTTGTCAGGGGTTTTCGAGTCAGTGATTTCTGTTCAGTGGCAGGTGATCTTCTCCGAGGCAGTCCAGAGCTCCTTCAGTACAGTTACCTGTTCTGTCAGCCATGCGCTGCAAGAACGTTGGTGGTGCCCCGACGACTCTCTCCCCGTCGTCCCCCTTCCGGTCAGAGGCCTGGGAAGGGGAAGCTTATCGTGCGCCGGAAGCGCACACGTCAGAGCGAGAGGCAGCTCAGGCTCAGGCAGTGGCAGATGCCGCCGAGCGTGCAGAGCGAGGTGGCAGTGCGGGCGGACTAAGGATTGAGGATCAGCTTGTCCCCCGAGCAGCGCAGAGCGATCGAGGAGGTCGAGCGTCGCCACGTTCGCCGCCTGGCACGCTCATGGCTGCCGGTCGTCGGACGACGTTCACCTCGCCCGAGTTGAGCCCGAAAGCTCAGGGCAGGTCAGGCAGAGGCCCGAGGCAGCAGAGGCACCTGAGGCAGAGGCTCCAGAGGCAGAGGCAGCGGAGGAGGTTCCTGAGGCGGTTCCCCGACGCCGGTCCACTCGTCGCCGGACAGCGGTGCCACCTCGGCCGATTCCTCTCTGCGTGGCGCACGTGCTCCGTCAAGGCTGCTCCTCCGCCGATCCCGCGCTGGACCTCAGGGGCGCCACTTGCTCTCAGATCCAGACCCTTCGACTTGTGCCAGTGGAGCAGTGGTTTCCCAGGGAGCGACAGGAGCAGGCTGGTCCGTCGTTCTACACTGTGCTGCAGGAGGATTTCTACCAGGGTTACAGGAACGCCGGGATTTCTTTGCGACCCCAGCGTGTCTGTTCCCTAGAGGCAGTTGTGGATGCAGCAGGAGAGCAGATTCGCCCCATCCTTACTTTCCTACCTGGTCTGGCAGATCTACTGGGGCGGTCTGGCTCCTATATAGGACTGGGTTTTTCAGTTTTATGCTTCGTGTGGGTACACCCAAACCGAGAGACTATGAGTTCGCACTTGAGGGAGACCACTACAGACTGTTCTCGTCCGAGATCCGGATTGGTTTGGCTTGACACGATCACAGACCGACCCGGATCACGTTGTGTTACGACCGGACGGAGCCACCCCGCCGCCCTCACGGTGGTGCCCAGCCCTCGACCGACTGGTTCGCCCGTGCTTCACAGAGCCGTTCGGCGAGGGTTCGCCGCACCTCCTAGGGACCTTACCCCTACGGCTCGGATCCTCACGCGATCCTCAGGCGGACCTTGCTTCCCAGGGTGGGCTTCGGAGAGGGTCCTCCAGGCTGCAGCTATGGTTACTTGCATATATGATCAGGCAGCAGAGTTTGACGTTTGGGACGTGATCCTGTGTGAGATAGAGGACACTGTAGCAGAGGGCATCAAGGCCGCAGGCAGCTTCCGTATGCCCATTGGATTTCATACATACTTTGAAGGAGTCTGCCACCACTGGTCAACACAGCTCAGTCATCCTCACCGGGTCAGCGACCGTATTCCCTGAGTATAACATGAGTCAGCTATTGGGATACGGTCGGGACCGCAGGCAGCCAGAGCAGCAGGCACGACTAGCACTCGTCAGAGACCTGAGGTGCCAGAGTCAGCTCAGCAGCAGGACGAGGTAGTTCAGGCGCTCGCGGAGCAGAGCTTGCCGATCTCGAGGGTGGTGACCCACACGTAGTCTCGGATCCCACGGACAGTTTCCGATGAGGACTACCAGCTCCCGCCTCGCTACCAGCCGCGTCCACATGTACACAGGCAGGGTCCAGCGGTACTGCTTCCTCCGATCCAGCGCTCCTTGCTATTCTAGCACGGATGGAGGAGCAGCACGGACTGTCACTCAGGACGTCCAGAGGCTTGCCCGAGCAGCAGCGGTTGGCCCAGCAGCAGGCACTTGCACAGCAGCAGGCTCAGGAGCGTTCAGACGCCCTGCAGCGACAGATGATGGCCCTCCAGCAGCAGACTTTGAGCTTCATGGAGAGACGGCCAGCGGACCTCCCCAGTGGCAGTGGCAGCAGCCACCACCGCACAGCAGCTCCAGTGGCAGCCACCAGTCCATCCTCAGCCGTTTTCAGCCACCGCAGTTTGGTCAGCAGCACCAGCACCTCTCTCGGGCCCCAGCTCTTCTCAGTTCACCAGCTTCACCACTCCTCCAGGCGGGGCCCCGCTCTTCAGTCCGCTGCAGACAGCTTCACTCCCGCCGACTGAGCCCCTTTACACGACGACTACCTCGGTTACAACGGGACTTATCGGCCAGCTCAGTGAGCTCACTGGGTTCCCCACGCCAGATCTACAGGACCCAGTCCGGACGTCTACAGCTCCAGTCACTTCCACTACCGAGACTCTTCCGAGTTCGTAGCGTCCTCAGAGCAGACAGAGCCCATCCAGTCGAGACCACGACGACCGTGCAGGCTGAGTTACCTCCGATTCATGAGCTTCCGCACTCCTCTACCAGCTTGACACTGCTACAGAGACTGTGACAAGGGGGAAGGGTGGGAGGGTGGGGGGGGGGAGGGGTGTGTGGGGGGGGGGGGGGGGGGGGGGGTACGGGGGTAGTCTTCTGGCTCATGTCACATCCTTGCGCTATCCTTCCGCCTACCGCTTCTTCCGCGCTTCCCGCTACAGAGGTCAGCAGCT
>CM019827.1:155948046-155967765 GCA_009763385.1 Coix lacryma-jobi var. lacryma-jobi | reverse complement strand
CGAAGAAGTAAGACTGCAGGCTGCAGACAACCTCGAAAAGTACCACGCCGAAACGAAGCATCACAGGGACAGGACGATAATCCGAAAGAACATCAAGACTGGTGACATGGTCACCATTCGGCAGCCAGATAAGCAAGGCAAGCTGCAATCGCAATGGCAAGGCCCTTTCGTCGTGGCAAGCATGGCGGCGCCCGGCGTATTCCGGTTGATGAATGACAAGGGCGAAGTATCAGCTCACACATGGAACGCGAGCAATCTGCGTCGTTTCTACCCGTAATTCATCTCTTTTTTCGACTGTGGAATAATTTCTCCCTCCTTCACCATTTTTGTAATCAAATGTCGGCTGTGCTCTTTTTCCTCGCCGGGGAAGCCCTCCATCGGGGTGCGAGGTTTTTTAACGAGGCAGCCGAATGTAACCGCTACATTACTAAAGTAGCCGTAATTCCCCAAAAATGTCATGCGAATCGGTCAAAGACGAAACCAACCAAGCATAAGGTTGAGACATTCGTCAACACAAGGTGATAAAAAGAGAATGTCGAGGAGGTAGGGCAAAATAGACCCCTTCCATCCAACGACAATCTCGAAAGCCTACGGGCGATATGAAATCCGACCCTCCGACAAAATGCGAGGGCGGAGCGAAAGCCTGCGGGCTATGTGAAATCCGCCCCTCCGACAAAACGAGAGGGCGGAGCGAAAGCCTGCGGGCTATATGAAATCCGACCCTCCGACAAAACGAGAGGGCGGAACGAAAGCCTGCGGGCCATATGAAATCCGACCCTCCGACAAAACGAGAGGGCGGAACGAAAGCCTGCGGGCTATGCGAAATCCGACCATCCGACAAAACGAGAGGGCGGAGCGAAAGCCTGAGGGGCTATATGAAATCCGACCCTCCGACAAAACGAGAGGGCGGAACGAAAGCCTGCGGGCTATATGAAAACACCGACCCCCCCTGACAAAACGAGAGGGCGGAACGAAGGCCTGCGGGCCACGAACAAACCGACCCTCCGACAAAACGAGGGCCGAACGAAAAGCTTGCGGGCTATGCAAAACCAGCCCCCCATCACCGAAAGGGGAGAATGGTAGCGGAGGCCAAGCCCATCAGCCCTAGTAGGGCAAAACAAACGACATCTGGCAAGCATTTACAGCCGCTAAAACGTAAATGCTGTATTAACCTTTCACCTACCAAGTGATTACAAGTACAGCCAGGCAAGTAAATGCGACTGTCCCGCACAACGGGCAAGGCAGTATAAATAGGCAACAAAGTGCAAGCCTCCCACCCATCCTAAACTACCGAGGCTCTCCAAAATGTTAGTTCCAGGTAGTCAGCTCATTATCGAAAATGCGAGTAGGAAGCATCAGGAGCCACGCTTTCGCTTTTATGATCGTGTCATCGGCATCGCGTCCAACTATCGTCACCAATCCGGTAACTGTAGGCGGTAGTGCCATCGAGTGGCTCTCCCAGCTCAAACCAAAGACAGGAGATCAACCAAGCCGTGCATGTAGCTAGACAGCAATACGAGCAATATCATAATCATAGTCGATTGTATGTTCCTCAAGTTGCGTTCATAACGACATTTTCGTCAACCGAGTTATCAAGCGCTTTCGCGCGAATGCCACCGCCCCTCGCCTAAAAGAGTGGGGGCGGGCGTTTCTTCGCTATCGGCCGAGGGGCTCCCTCGCGCGAATGCTACCGCCCCTCGCCTAAAAGAGTGGGGGCGGGCGCTTCTTTGCTATCTGAAAGGATCAAGATGCCCAAGAGGGGGGGTGAATTGGGCTTCTCTAAAACTTCTTTCAATAATTAAAACTATCAAGCTCCAATTAACCCCCTAGTGCCTAGAAGTGTGTTTCTCTTTTACTCTACCACACAAAAGATCAAGACTAAGCCACTCTAACTCTAGCAAAACAATTCAATATAGAATGAACAACAAGAAGTAATGCGGAATTGAATTGCTTGAATGTAAATGTGAAAGTAAGAGAGTAGAGATGACTCGACGATCTTTTTGCCGAGGTATCGAGGTGTCGGCACACCCCCCTAGTCCTCGTTGGAGCACCCGCGCAAGGGTATCGCTCCCCCTTGATCCGCGCAAGGATCAAGTGCTCACTACGAGCCGATTCTTCGCCTCTCCGGCCCGGTGAATCGCTCGCTACCGGTCACAACTTGACTTGGGTCATCCACAATGCCTCCGGATGATCACCAAGCTCTCCGATCGCCACCAAGCCGTCTAGGTGATGCCGATCACCAAGAGTAACAAGCTAGAACTCTCACTTGACCAACACAAGGCCAAAGAGATGGATGGATGCACACTTGCTACTCAAATCTTACTAGGAGGTGTCTAATTCTCACAATTAGCCAATCACTCAACCTCACTAGGGCTCTTGCACTCACTCACACTCACAAGGTGTTTCTCAGCTGATGGAAGTGGCAAGAACACCCAAATGGATGGAGGGAGGAAAGTATATATACTCCCCCAACCGGTCATCCAAAAACAGGACAAAACCGGGTTCCTGCGGGGTCATCGGACGCTCCGATGCCTAGCATCGGACGCGCCGATGACCTCGGCCAACGGTCGACTGTACCAGTTTGTCAGACATGTTTACGGAGCATCGGACGCTGGGGACCGTCCGATGCCCCTGCATCGGACGCGTCCGATGCCGAAAAGACCTCTCTGGAACCTCTTTGTATGGCCATCGGACGCTGGCCCTCAGCGTCCGATGCCAGCGTCCGATGCACTGCACAGTTCACTCTCAAGTGAACAGTGACACCAGACGATCCGATGTGGCACCATCGGAGCATCCGATGGTCATCGGAGCCTCCGATGCCCACTCAACGCGCATCCGATGCCCATACCAAGGGCAAGATCAACTCGGATCGCGACGTGGTCTTAACAACTTTTGTTCCTCTCGACATAAGGCATCTCTCTGAGCTACCTAGGGCTATGAAATAATAAGTGTGCACCACACCTACCTCAATAGACTCATCTAGGTCAAGCTACTGATTCACACCCCTCTTTATAGTACGGCCAAAGGAAAAACAAAGACCTAAGACTACCTAAGTATCCTCCAACACCATGCGACACTTAGCCTAGCCTACCACCGTCTTTGTCGTCCGTCCTTTGAAAACCGAAACGATTTCCATCGCCAAGGGACATGAACTCCATATGCCCGTATCGTCGCCATTACCGTGACCTAACTCATCCCTGTTTCTGCAAAACACACGTTAGTCACAGTAATCTTGTGTTTCATCCAATCACCGAAACCCATTAGGGGCCAAGATGCGTTCAATCTCCCCCTTTTTGGTGATTGATGACAACACGAGATCGAGTGTAGAGAGAAGAGGTTTTCAAATCATGACATGTATGAACTTGCAATGAATAAGGGAAAATGATTAGGGGCAAGCTCATACATATCATGACAACATCCTGCACTCAACAAGTTAGAGTGAATAGCAAGAATGATCATTTGATATGCCACTTTGCCAAACCTGACATTGCCCTTTGAGTGTCACCAAATGTTATCTTTTCTTGGTCATTGACATTCTCTTCTAGTGAGGTGAACATCTGGAGATCACCGATCATATGTTGTGTGCAACCACTATCAATCACCCAATGAGATCCATCGGTCTTGTAGTTCACCTACACACACAAGAAATCAAGCTTGAGCTTTAGGGACCCAAATTTGCCTAGGCCTATCTTGTTTGGAGGCCCCAAAAACATGACCTTCACTTTGCCACTAGAATCTGTCTAAGCATGTAATGAGCATTGAAAGCAAAGGGCTAGCATGCTTGGGCAAGGGTGTGGGTGGTGGTGCTTCACAATTATGAGCAAAATGTCCTTCTTGACCACACTTAAAGCATCTTCCCAACTTGCGCTTGGGCTTTGGTTGATTGTTGTTCTTGCCTTGCTTCAACCTCTCTTCCAAATAGCCACTACCATTTCTATTTGGTCTTCATTACGGTGTTCATGAGTAGCTCACTTTGAAGACATTGACCTTTGATGAACTTCTCAACCTGGTGGCTAGGTGCTCTTTTTCTTTCTTGAGCTTGTCATTATCTTGTTGGAGTTCCATTTGAGATGGTGTCAACTTGTAGTCCCTCTCCATCTTTAACCTCTTGTTCTCTTCCTTCAACATGTCAAGCTCAAGTGTCATGCTATAATCTTCATCTTGAGTCTCAATGACAACTTGCTTGGTGATTGCTAGCTTCTCTAGATCAATCTTGAGCTTTGCATTCTCATTCTTGATCTTGATGTAATCATCATAGTTCTCGGCCACAACCACTTGCTTGCCCTTGCCACTAGCTCTTTGCTCATCATGCTCACTAACCAAGTCCTCACAAGATGTTGCTATGTCACACTTAACAACATGGTTAGGGGCATCATGCAGCTCATTTGAAAGTAAATCATAAGCAATAGCAATAGCATCATGATCAACTTTGATTTGTGTATATTTTTATTTGAGCAAAGTATAGCTAGTGTTGAGCTCACTATGCATTCTATCAAGTTTCTCATTTTTATCCTTGAGCTCTTTATTATAAGACTTGAGCTCCTTGATAGATGATGACATATTAGCAAGTTCATTTTTTAGCTCATCACTAGCATGAGTGGCATTGTTAAACTTATCAACAAGACATTCATTGTCATGAACAAGCCTTTCATTTTTAGCTCTAGTCTTTCTTATGATCTTAGTGTAGTCATTTAGCAAAGCAACAAGTTCATCATAAGAAGGAGCTTGAAACTCTCCATCACTATCATCATCACTAGAGTCATCATCATTTTGTACCTTACGGTCACCCTTTGCCATGAGGCATAGGTGTGCAGTGGATGATGACGATGGTGGTGGTGGAGGTAGAGAAGTCCTAATGACTAGAGCGCCCACCTTCTCTTTCTCATCATCACTATCTTTATTTGATGAACCACTCGAAGAGTCAATGTCGGTGAGCCAATCACCAACAA
Organism: Coix lacryma-jobi var. lacryma-jobi; assembly: GCA_009763385.1. Lineage (NCBI taxonomy): Eukaryota > Viridiplantae > Streptophyta > Magnoliopsida > Poales > Poaceae > Coix > Coix lacryma-jobi. The sequence goes on along the minus strand of CM019827.1, from coordinate 155,962,816 downwards.
TGTAAGCTTTACCAACTTTCTTGTGGTATTGCTTCTTCTTGCCATCCTTGTTCTTGTATGGCTTTTCCTTCTTCTTCTCATCTTCACTTGAGGAGTCATACTTTTTGCCCTTGTTCTTGTTCTTGTAGTTTTCTTTCTTGGGCTTGGTGCATTGATGAGCAAGATGGCCAAGATCACCACAATTATAGTAATCCATCTCAGAGATTGTCCTTCTCTTGCTACTTGTGAAGAACTTCTTCTTCTTAGAGTCAAAATTGACTCCATTCTTGTGAAGCTTCTTCAACATCTTCGTGGTCCTCCTCACCATGAGTGCGATGTTGGTGTCATCTTGCTCATCATCACTTGAGCACTGATGGTGGACCTCAATTGCCTTGGCCTTGCCCTTCTTCTCTTGATTTGCCTTGAAAGCCAAGTCCTTCTTCTTGTCCGAAGAAGAGCCACCACTTGGAGTGATGTTCATGTACATCTTCTGGCCAAGCTCCAAGTGGATACACCAATACTTGAGTTGGGGTAGCGGTGGAAAGATCACTTTGATGAAGCACCATCACAATGTGTCCATACTTGGCAATTGGAAGGACACAAAGAATCTTCCTCACAACATCGGATGGAGAGAGTTGTGTGAGGTCAAGTCCATTCAATTCTTCTACAAGAACATTCAAGTGTGAGTACATTCATTGGTATTCTCATATGAATGCATTTCGAAAGAATTAAGCTTTTGCATGATAAGATGATATCATTCCTCATGCTCACTCTTGGTTCCCTCATGGAGCGCACAAATATTCTCCCATAAATCATGGGTGTCTTTGTGGTTCCAGACGCGATTGAACACATCCTTGCAAATGCCTCTAAAGATGATATTTTTGGCTTTTGCATTCCACTTTTGATTTTCCTCCTCATGTGGAGTAAGATGAGTGGCGTCCTTTGGCTTTGTGAAGCCGTTGATCGTGGCTTGGCGGCATTTAACATCTACCGCCTCTAGGTATAACTCCATAAGGATCTTCCAATATGGGAAGTCGTCTCCCTCGAACATGGGAAGTGGCCCATCACCTCCAGACATCTTAACTCTAGGCGGTTAAGCCTAAATCGAGAGCACTCGGCTCTGATACCAATTGAAAGGATCAAGATGCCCAAGAGGGGGGGGGGGTGAATTGAGCTTTTCTAAAACTTTTTGCAATAATTAAATCCTAACAAGCCCAATTAACCCCTTTCTGCCTACAAGTGTGTTTCTCTAAACTCTACCGCACAAAAGATTAACTCTATTCCATTCCTACTCTAGCAAGGCAATTCAAATGACAACAAGTAAATTACGAAATTGAATTGCTCAAATGTAAATGCGTAAGTAAAGAGAGTAGAAATGACTCCGCGATCTTTTCCCTGAGGTATCAAGGTGTCGGCACACCCCCTAGTCCTCGTTGGAGCACCCGCACAAGGGTATCTCTCCCCCTTGATCCGCACAAGGACAAGTGCTCACTATGAGCTGATTCTTCGCCACTCCGGCTCCGTGAATCGCTCGCTACCGGTCACAACTCGACTTGGGTCATCCACAAAGCCTCCGGATGATCACCAAGCTCCACGATCACCACCAAGCCGTCTAGGTGGTGTCAATCACCAAGAGTAAGAAGCTAGAACTCTCACTTGACCAAGCCAACACCAAAGAGATGGATGGATGCACACTTGCTACTCAATCTTACTAATGAGGTCACTAATTCTCACAATTAGCAAATCTCCCAACCTCACTAGGGCTCTTGCTCTTCCTTGCTCACTCAAGGTGTTTCTCAGCTGATCAAATGGGCAAGAACACTCAAATGGAGGTGGAGGAGAAGTATAAATACTCCCTCAACAAACCGTCCACGAGTTGCACGAAACAATACATTTAAAGGGGCATCGGACGCTCCGATGCTCGGCATCGGATGCGCCGATGCCCAGCACCAACAGTCAACTGTACTTTTCTGACACATGGGTTAAAGTGACATCGGACGCGTCCGATGCAGAAATAACTTTCTGGAACCTCTCTGCATGGTCATCGGACACTAGCCCCCAGTGTCCAATGCCAGCGTCCGATGTGCCCCTCAGGATACACTCTCATGAACAGTGTTACAGTTGCGTCCAATGTGTCCCCATCGGCGCGTCCGATGCAATGATCCCACCACTGCCAAGTCTAAGTGACATCGGACGCGCGTCCGATGCCACCTAGGCCAGCGTCCGATGCCGATTTCAGGGCCAAAACGACTTCAGATCGCGACGCTGCCTTAACGACTTTTCATCCTCACGACATAAGGGCTCTCTCTGAGCTACCTAGAGATATGAAATAACAACTGTGCACCACACCTACCTCAATAGACTTATCTAGGTCAAGCTACTGATTCACACTCCCCTTTATAGTACGGTCAAAGGAAAAACAAAGACCTAAGACTACCTAAGTGTCCTCCAACACCATATGACACTTAACGCTAGCCTATCACTGTCTTCGTCGTCCGTCCTTTGAAAACCGAATCGATTTCCATCGCCAGAGGACATGAACGCCATATGCCCGTATCGTCGCCATTACCGTGACCTAACTCATCCCTGTTTCTGCAAAAACACACGTTAGTTACAGTCACCGAAACCCACTAGGGGCCTAGATGCTTTCACAATGGTTGTGACAATTGTCGTGAGTGTTTGTTGCGACCTTGTCGGAACACTAGCCACACCGCTCGCTCAGCGGTCGCCGCGGTAGTTTCTGCTGACTCTCGCCCACCACAGTCTCCGCTGCAGCTCACGGACGCTCTCTGTCATCCTCCCCGCGACCTCGCGCGAGAGGTCTGCGCCCAAACATTGTCTTAGTTACAGGCTGATATGAGCCGTTCAGAACCAACCAACGGTCGCGACAATTGTCATGAGTGTTTGTTGCGGCCTTGTTGGAACACTAGCCTCACGCTCGCTCAGCGCCCGCCGCGCCAGTTTCTGCTGGCTCTCGTCTGCCGCAGTCTCCTCCGTTGTGGCTCATGGACGCTCCCTGACATCCTCCCCACGACCGCGCGTGAGAGGTCTTGCGCTCAAACATTGCCTTAGTTATGGGCTGATCTGAACCGTTCAGAACCAACCAATACGTCAGAACACCCTCACCGCTGGCTCAACGGCCGCCACGACGGTTTTTACTGGATCTGGTTCGCTGCAGTCTCCGCTGCGGCTAACGAACGAACGCTCCCTGGCATCCTCCTCGCAACCGCGCTTGTCGAAGCTTTCTTCTGCAAATATTGCCCCGATTAGACTATCCACACTCACGTTCCTCTATTTTCATCCTCTATACTGCTTAGTCATCAAGATTCTCTCCTCTATATTCATTTCTCCCGCATCCATTCATCATCTATATCATCCTCTATCCACTGTGGGCCCACTTATCACTTTATCTAAATATATCGTTGAGAGATCTAGTTTTGAAGAATTAATTGCAACGAATTCAATGGTACAATCGGAATTTAGTTTGGATTTTTAGTTTGTGAGTTATAACATTTTTTATGGTTAGTTATTAGCACGGGGTCCACATGTGTTTAGGGAGATATGTTTGTGTCTGATTTGGAGCTTAGAGAGAAAAGTTGAAGTTTTTTTTTTTTCAAGTCCTAGGTACAGACGCAGACGTCACAAACAGAGCACGCATTCACCTACCCCTACTATGAACGACACACGCACACCCTACCCTACTGAGCACCTCTATGAAGAACCGAGTTGGACCGGCAAATCTCGAGATTGACGAAGCGTGGCGAGGGGCAGTCGCCTACCACTGAAAGAATTAGCGCGTTAAATCCTGGATAAATTCAGAAAAATGCGAAGAACAACCAACCAGCTAAGTTGACGCTCAGTTCGTTGGAGTGAGTGTAAAAGTGGATTTTCCTATCTATCTATAAAAATGTCAGCCATCCAAACGTTAAAAAATGTCAGCACATCCAACGGGCCTTTACGGTCACGCCGGTCCATCAGATCCAATGAACAACGGCTGCCAGTTTTGTGGGCCTGGCACCATTAGTGGACTGGCCATCCACAGTGGAGCGAGCCATCCTAGTTCCCTTCTCTTCCGACCCACACCTCACCTCCTCCGGCGACGCACGCAGCACGCCGCCGTGCGCCCTCCATCTCCAATCTTCCACCAGCCGGCAGCCGCAGAGGTGTTGTCACTCACATTCGCCGTAGTGAAGCTGAAGTACATCCAGCAGCTTCGCCACCAGACACCGATCATGGCCGGTACAAACAAATCCTGAAGCCCTTCCTTCCTCCGCTTTGCTCTTGCTGCTAACCGCGTCTTGCTTGTGTATGGCTGCGATGGGCCGGCGGAAAAGGACTACGAGCAAGGGAGCAGGGGAGATGGAGGTGGAGGCACTGCAGGCCATCCTCATGGGACGACATCAAGGGTTTACTGCTTCTCCAAGCTTTTTGTTTTGGGGACTCGTGTGTGGATTCCAAGTTTTGTCCAAATTTGATCGTTGTTATGTTGTTGGTGTTGGTGCTGATGCAGGATCGCCCAAGTGAGAGTGGGATCGCCACCACCGCCCGGCTCCCAGATCCTACTCTCTCCTCAGGGAACTCCTAGCTGACTGCGCATGTTGAGTGTGATATGGCCGCACTTTGTTAGAACTCCATGTGTCCAGTGAGGAATGTGGACAGGTTGAGGCTGTGCATTTAATCTTTAGACCTTGTTTGGCTGTTACATAAATACACCTCAAATTTACATGAGTTGGAGTGGATTGGAGTATAACTTGAACTAAATTCACCTCAAATCTCTCCCAAACCACATGGATTGGAGTGTGATCTTGTGTGCAGCCAAACAAGACCTTAGGGAGTTCGGAGAAAATTGAAGTATAGGTTCTTTATGTTTATTTCCAAATATGCTCATGATTTCCTCACAAAAAAAAACACTGACCTCCTGTTTACTACTACTGGCAGATGATGATTTTGACGAGTCAGCTTATGTCCCAGGTAAAGCTAAATTTGCAGATATGCACATATATGATCCTGATTATCATTATCAATCAACTCAATTTTCTAGAACATCATGCATGTACTGGATTGTTGTCTGGCTTTAATTTGCAGTTCAAACTAGCCCTCATTTTGGCACCCACTGAGAAGTACCCTGAATGAACCTCCATACTGAATGTCAAAAGGTTCTGCATTAATTAAATTCTAGTCTTTGTTTTGGTTCATGGTTATTTTGGCATAAGATGTGTGCTGAATGCTCGATTGTCTAATTCTTGCATTGGATCGGAAAATATCCGTGCAGTGTACGAGGGATTAAACCACATGATCTTTATCCCTGAAGGAAAAGCTTGAGCAAGAGGTATGCAAAATACCCAAAATCCAAGTTTGGTGTCAATCTGACATAGCTAAACTGTTAACTGTGGAAAATGAAAGTGTGAACAATTCTTTTTAGCTAAAATAATCCGCATTGAACCAAAAAAGCATGGACAGTTAGTATGTATGATTTATAAGCAGAGAACTTGTAGAAAGGTCATGGGAATTAATTCGAATCTTATCAATGACATCGTTTTGAGATTTGGCTGGATCTTCTGCTCCAATATGACCAGAGCATGTAGAAGTTCTAATTAGTTGGGATTGTGAGTTCCTCACATATCACTTATCAGTCACCTGATATATCAGATGTCACATTGTATTCTGTGAAATCCCATCATTTAGGGCAACAGAGAATCTTGGCATGGCTATGCGTCTACATCTCTGTTTCATCAGCCGAAGAGGGCTAAGTGAAGAAATATGGTCAGAATGGTGGTGATGAGGAACCTGAAAAACTGAAGCGGAAAGGAAGAGGAGGTATACACCTATTCACTTGCCTGTTCTGCATTTTCTTTTCTATGAACTGGTAGGAACTGGGTTCAGCTGTAGCAAGTGGAGATGTTGAATTGGCTATGGTTCGTGAAATTAATCTAAGCGTGTTCTGATATGGTGGTTTATCAATCTGAGATCACCTTTTGGTGGTTTTGTTTAGAATGCTGCGGAAGCTGCATTTTTGGAATTTGGTGCTTGATTGGTTGTGTCCTACGGACTATGAGCCATTACGCAATCAAATTTCTAAGTTACAATTGTTATATGCTATCTGGATTATTTTCCCTTTCAGCAAGTATATAACTGATGGAAAAGTATTGGTCTGCATGCTAGGTTATTATACACATGGTGAAGCGCGTTACTATGGAGAGCTTCGGGTGGAGAGAAGTTTCGAAGTGAGTTGGCACTTACAGCGTGCTAAGGTAAACTTCCTATTTTGTTTACATATAACTATCAAGTTTTTCTCGATGGCACATGGAATCTCTTGTTTACTTGGATATCTTCCATATAATGGTGTTTGATTCCCATATATATTATATAAGTACCAAATGTGTGTTTAGATGATCTTTTGCATTTTCTGGGCATGCAGACTTATGCAGATTAAGCTCTTCAGCCCCAAAAGAAAAAGAAACTCACAGGACGGCAGTACTTTGAAGGGAAGGACATGCAGTGGTTCGTTATCCACAGATAATAAAACCTTTCCTACTTAAGGCTGTTTGGATGCACTCGCATTCAGCTATTCACATGGAGTCATGTGTGTGTTGGATTTCGTCTGGTCTTTAAGTTTACTTTACATGAAACCATCTTTCAGAAAGGAGCAAGCACAGTTGCTGATGAAGATGAAGAAGAGGAGGAAGACATTGAATTGCGATGATGATTTTGAAGGTAAAACTTCTTCTGGAACACTCTTTGTTCATGACATGAGATGTACTTTGCCAGTGCAACTTATCTTACAAAAGTCGTTGCCCTATAATTTGGTACAGACGATGAAGAGGGACATGCTTGAACATTATTTAGCCGAACAATCAGGGAAGTCAACAGCTTAACCTTCGAGGACAAAACAAAGTACATTTTCGGGCACACAGCTTTACCTTAGGAAGCCAAATGTGGTTATATGTTGCAAGTGTGGCTCTAAGCCCATATTTGTGTGATGTTTCTATCATTTGGTTGTATCTGAGTGGATGCTTTCAAGCTCTATCAAGGGGGCTGTGGGTTATGATTAATATATAAGCTCAGAGGAGTTAGAAGATCAAGCTGCCTAATACTTCGCTTGTAAATTTACTGTATTTAGATCGGCTACTACATTTGTGTTTGCCTTGGAGCATGTTGCATGCTTGGGACAAAATTGATAGTCATTATGGAAAGATTATCTCTAAAAAAATTCAAACATCTCTACAATTTTGCGATCTCTGAGAAGCAGCGGGGCAAAAAAAGTCCAAAAGTTCTATAGCCTTGGAGTATTTGATGGACATGTGAATGTAATACGCATAAATATTTTTTTTATAAAACTGGGCCATCTCATTTCATACTTGCGACAAATGGTGAGCTACATTACTGTATGTTTACTGGAACAGTGCACGAAATGTGTCGTCTCCTTCAACCCAGACAAACCCTAGCTCATGAGCTGCTCATTACAAACTTCGAGGCCTATAAACACAATGAAACTCAAGAAGTACAGTATGTGAACAGCAAGGGATCTGAGTCTACCTGCCGAAGACAACGAGTAAATATATCTCTGACTCAAGAGCTGGTTTCACCATTAATTAATGCATCGATCTCCAAATCAGGACAATACCCAAGTTTATTAGTGAGCTTGGAAAGCATTTGATCAGGTGTTTACCTTCCCCTCCCGGCTAGCACCACATCTCCTCATGATCTCGTATTAGGAAACCCCAACTCACCATCGACTGAGTTGGGTTTGAAAGAAGCAGTCACAATTGAGCTTAGGTGGTTTCTATGCCAGACAAGCTTGCATAAATTTGATAGGCTGTTTGAATTCGCTGCATAAATTTTGATAGCTCTGATCTGGGCTTCCCATGTTGTCTTCTTTATCGAATTCCTTTCCGACACAAGAACCAAAATAGCCATCACCCTCCTCTTTAAGAATAATAATATAATAAGCTAGCTCGGTGGCTCCCTGGCATCAGACACGATCAAGGTTCAAACCTTTTCCAACTTGTGAGACAAACTTACATTTGAAAAATAGATGGCCGCATCTTCATTAAATCTCACAGGACCGCGTCAACCTGAGTGCCAAATTGCGCTGCTGTGGGTGAACCTCCTCCATAGGAACTTTTTGTATTCACCTTGTTTGGGCAATGCAGTTTCCACAAGTATCCCAAATCAGGTCTGCAGAACACTAGGATCAAGTTGGTCTTCCTCCCAAAAGGATCACACTTTCACAGTTCCTCCCAAAAAGGATCACTTTCACAGCAACCCGTGCCCGGATCAAGAGAAATCAGCAGGCGTGTTATGTTATTATGCAGGTACAGACAATTAAAAGTCAAGAGGAGACATACTTAAATGGGTACAGGCGACAAGAGGAGATTGCACAACAACCAAAAAAAAAAATCTCAAGTTTATAAGCTCACCGTGGCGCAGGTATGAACATTGCAAATGCAGGACACACCACCCTCCAACTTCAGAACCCCCCACGAAGGGTAACACAAGAAGCAAGTGCCGGCGTGACTACATCACCATGCCATAAACTCTTGCCAGGCTCCAGATAACATGCTGCACCTGCCAGACCGGCTGGTTTTAGAGGTTCTTTTGCCTTATCAGCCGTTACTTTGACTTATTCTCTCTCACAAAATACATTCAAACAGCCGAAACCAGCATACCAAACGACTAGCCAACAACAACATTGGTTACTCGCCATTAAATCTACAAGGCACAATACCTGTCAGACAAACCAGGCTTTGGTGACTTTCCTCACAGCACAGATTTGTCCTCACCACACAGATGGAGAATCAAGATCTTCACCCACAAATTCATCAGTTATAACAGAAGCTGTCAATCAAACATTTTCAAGATACGGAGGAATGAAAAACACAACTGTCATTACTAGCTAGCAGGCTCTTGCATCCTTGTACCTCCACCTCTTCAATCTCAAAGTCCATCTGGACATGTTCCAACTCTCCACACGGTGGCGCTTTCTTCAGCACCTCACACACCTCTTAACACGCTCGCTGCCTTATGAAAGACCACCCCCCTCAGACGTGCAGTAAAAGTAGTGTCTGCAAAAATACTTCGCTTTCAAGACCTCTAGCACACACACAGAGGTCAGGATTGTGCCAAGATTATCCAACCCATTTAGCCAGCATTGTCGTGGTAGATCTAATAATACCACTCCTCGTTCCAAATTGTGTCACTTTTTTTTGATAATATGCCAATCTTCTCTACTTAAGTTTAGAAAAAATGTATAAATTTATAAGTTTAAATAAATACACTATCAGAACATATTTTATAGGAACTTTAGTGAAATCAATTGTGGTGTTTACAGGGTTGGTGCGACTATAGGCTTTGCATGCAAATGATTGCTTCTATCAACTTTCCATTGCATTTATGTTCATAACAATGGATGATACACCGGTGATCTACATCCTCGCTCTTCTTAGATTGTACCACCAAAAACGGCTTTCTTTCCGCACTTAGTTGCACACATTTCTAGCATAAACAAGGGTGAATGAATCCCAGTTACTCGCTGTTGTAGCGCTTCATGATTTGTGCAGAAACTACTCAAGCTTGCATCGAAGCACTTCTAGTCATCAGAAGATTTCTTCCCCTCGTAGATGCAGGAAGCTCTAGTTGGAGCTTCTTGACAGAATCAAAGGCCTAACTAAACACATCCCTGGTCAGCCATGGCTGCGCAATATTAAGGAAGCACAATGTTCGCGCCATGGACCAAAGACCTGCATGGAGAGAAAGAGGGATCAGCTTATCGACTGAAACCAAGTGAAAGCATCATTGATTTTTCAAAGCACAAGAAAACAAAACTCGGGGCTCTCTTTCATGATCCCGTTACTTTGAGCAGCTTTGACCACCTTCATATGTTTGCTTTATTGCATCATGCTTAAATCAACAGAAAAAAAGAGAGAACTCAGAAGGGTATCACCAATGGGAAGCAGAAGGGAAAAAATGCCAATGGCAGTAGTCAGGCAGCAGCAGTACTTGATTTTATTCTCAAAATCCTCCACTGACAACTGCATCAAATTAAACTCTGGATTCAAGTCAAGCTCTCCCAGTGCTACTGTTATTCAAGAGACAAGCATAAATTGGATAAAGAAGAAAACACATAACAGTCTCAAGCTTATGTAGAATAGTATATACAGTATATAATGACTTCAGCCTACAATACTGTCATCAAAATGTGTACCAAGTGGTGCAGCGATGAAGACATTCAAATGGCGCTCTTAAAATTTTTTACGCTAAAAAGAAGGACAAAATTGTTCCACTATCATCTCACACCAGGACATGTGAAGTGGAGTTTGTAAGAGCAGTCAAGCAGTGGCATACCCCAACCAGCAGAGTTGCCTTTGCTGGGCAACCAATAACTTGTGCCTTCTTAGGATATCAATAGCTTGAACAGGTGAATGACATTTGAACCTGCAGTTTATTTTAATCAGCATATGATAAATATAAAAAAATTAAAAAAAACACAAGTGAAAATTGAAATGACAAAATTCACAAACTCATAAATCAACAGAACACGACAACCAGAATTGATGATTGCAAGGCATCCCCTTGGTCCAATCTCATTATGTGATGCACAAGGGAATGCAACATCACACTGCCGCTCCATGGTTTGCATCATCAATATACTTTGCATGTGGATAAGATTTCAAGTACTTCCCTGTTTGAATAATAATGGAGAAAGATATCTAAAAAACTCCACATGTACAATCTAAAAATAAGGGAAACAGCATGTACCCACTTGGGCTCTTTTGCTGAGCCTTAATATCCCTTGAAGTGAATATTTCATATAATCGAACCCATCTTCATCTAAAAATATCCCTTGAATTGGAACAGTATACAATAGCCCTCATTAAAAATGCTATAGTTATCTTAACACGACCATTTTTTCAATAGTAGTGACGCCTTAAAAATCTACCTAACGATTTGGCAAGCAATAAATATTCCTACGAACAAATTCAAACCTTAAAAACACTTTAAAGTGCAATTCAAGGAAAGCTAGCAAGCGCAAAAAAACCTATCGAAGAATACTGTATATAGACCTGTATTTCTATTTTGAAACTCATATACAAGCATTGTTAACTTCTTGGTATTAATGATGTGAAATTGTATGTCGAGGATAGGCAAAAGAGGCAAACACATAGAGTAGACATGATAAATCCACCTAATTCAAGGAATTGATGATCAATAATATTGATGCTATTCAACCATGTATATCCTGTGTAATCAGTCCAAAGAAATTTTGAGTCTGTATACCTGAGACAGTAACAGGATGGCTCCACAAGGCAAAAGCTTGCCAAAACATGCATAGCTATCTTTCCAGAACCACTGATCACACATCTGCAGAAATAGATTGATGTATGAAAACTAACAAAAGGCTAAATTATAACGAAGAAAAAAACTCAATGGGTCTACTGTAAAGAACCTTAATCCTTTAAGCCTTTGTTCATTTCAGCAAGTAAAAGACGCGCAAAAAACACCTGCACAGACAGAAGGGTTTCATATGGTGTTTCACTTTGAACATGGACAATGGTCCAGTCTATACATACAACAGAAATATTATATGTGAAACAAACAATGACACCCACAGAAAACACACTATCTACCAGCCAAACGACAAAATTTAAGGTGGCACTTTACCAGCCATATCCAGTAGCTTCTGTCGAAAACTTGACCCTGGACCAGAAAATTTTAGGGTCCTGTAAAATTCCCTGCATAAGCACGACAGTTGAAATCTACAGACGAGAGAACTGATGAACAAAGAAGTGGAAGCAGAACTAAACACCCCCCCTACACTGAGGATATCCACGATTTCCCATAATCTAAATTCTGGGATATGATGGACTTCAGAACCACCAGTCTACCTGAAAATGACCAGAAAGGCGTCTATTACTGCCCAAAAGGTAACCCATTTCCCTTGGACCAACACAACCAATATCTTCAGCGGGGGACAAATCACTGGACAAAAAGATTGAAGTCTGAAATACAAACAGAGGACTAAGAACAGTCGTTGATTCATTCAAACTAATATAGAGTGAATAACTCCAATAACTGAGTATTATGTTTAACTGGGAAGTAACCTGATCGGAGGCCCAAATATCTATACGCTATCCATGAAACTTTGGCAAAAGCGCATTATTAACAAGACAAAATTTTGAGATTTACATGCAGCAAAAAAACATGATTTTCCTGAGGAATCAAAATATGGTACACACACCCTCATGTCACTTTTACCCTTTGGATCAAAATCACTTCCTCCAGCAGCACCTCCAAGTTATATAGTGACAAAGCATTCTTCAAAGTTGTATGGAGAAAGACAATGATGGGATAACATGTTAAAGTTCTGCCATAAAGCGAAATAAAAAATGAATTCATTAGCAAATCACACACATGGCTTCAAAATCAGATGTGAGCTAAGGAAAGGCTGCAAGTTATTAGCATCCACAAATGCACTCAGAGTTCACCTGAGGGGTACTCAACTATGGCAATGTCTTTCTTGTAAACAAGGGAAAAAACAAATAGCTTATGCCTGTAGCATGAAAGTGAATTTAGACAAGTATAGATTACATGTTCAAAGGCCAGAGAAACTTGCCACACTTACGCTCATGGATGGGTGAAACGAAGACCACCCCGATGGACCTAATTGCCTGACTGAATTGCACACGAGAACCTCTATTGACATGTGCTTCACCTCTGTCATCAATCCTGGCACTCTGAGAAAAGCATCTCTCAGGTTCAACAAACGCTCCAAAATGTTGAATATATCTGAAACATTATTAAATGAAACTATATTTACTGGAAGGTTTAGGCATATTTCTAAGGGATGGATGGAGATTTGAAGAATTACTGGGTATCTTCACCAAAACAGGTTCTAAGGAACTGAACCACCTCCTGGAGTGGACTGTAGATATTCAGCTGTCATGGGGATCCCTCTTAGGACATTCAAGTATTGACGCTGCTGTTATCGATAACGCTGGAATAGACAATTTCAAAATGCAGATAAAAAAATGAGCAAGGTCATAGAGTTGTTGGATCGTTGCAAGGGATATAATATCGTACGGCGTTTTGGTTTGATAGAAAATGGAGCACACTGGATAGAGGGCATATAGAAAGTGAAAGCACAAATGATAACATCACATTATCATATATAGTTATAAATAACAGTAACTTCAAGGTGAATGGTAATTCGGCTCCATGAAGACATGAAGAAAATAAAACTGGAATACTCCTATATAATAACAATAACTTCAAGGTGAATTGGTAATTCCACTCCAGGAAAATAAAACTGGAATATATGCTTCATGCTATGTTCATTTTCTAGTAGAACGTGAAGCACTTCCCAACTATGCACCAGTATTAGCATTGTCTGTTCGATTGGCATTTAGTTATGGATTTCCTCGTTATTGGACATGGGAATATGCTGAACACTTACACAGAAAACAGAATAAAACATGTGAGATCTTGAAAACCATGTTAGTCTACTTCACAATGCAAGCAATACACAATTAAAACTGAATGTTATATATTTTCCTGGAATATTCAAATAATACACTAATTTTAGAAACAAATTTATTACATATGCCTAGTCCTTACATCTGTTACAGGTGAAACTTGAGTATAACTGTTGCAAGCTGGGTCAACAACAAAACAACACCAACCTTTGAATAGACCGGCTTCGATTCGGACGGAGGGCTGCAACTTCTCTTGGAGGCAATCTTGCAACGGAGCGCCTCCTTATGCAACAGAGCTATGTTGTGCTCTCACGCACTCATCTGCATATTCCTGCTTCCCTCGTTGCCATATGGATCCGGCGGTTGCTTCCGGCGTACTCCTTGCACACCGAGCAGAAGTCTGGTGGTGTTGTCGTGCACGGCGACGTAGGCCCATTGTAGGTGTCCGCCCACTCCTCCCGCATTCTTCACCATTCTTCTTCTTTCTTGGTGTGCCCCGTCGGTCCTAAGCAATCATCACCGTAATGTCTTCACCCTGCGCTCAGGTTGCTGCAGGCGGCCAGCGTCGCCGCGCCGGCCTGCGAACACGGGATGAGGAGGGGGCTCTGTGGTCGTCGGCGGGACGACGGCATCGTGCGTGGACGTGCGCGGCCACTAAGGAAGCTCGGAGAACGAGGGGTCAGTGCGGGGCCGATCTCGAGGTCGATCTCCTCGCGATGCCGCGCACACATGAGGTGGTGCTGATGCTGATGCGGGCCGCTGCGCCTGCCGAAGCAGGTGATTTCGTCCATCGAGTTCATGAGCGCGCTCGCTGCACTATGCGAGACGCGATACCGGCGCCAGCCGGAAAACGAGAGAATGATCCGGCTCCGATTGCGGCTATCGGATGGGGATTTTGGCGCTAGGGTTTTGAGAATTCGGTGAGCGCAGAGGCTGACGGGGATATAGCGGAGCACGGTCGGGGGAGGATGCCAGGGAGCGTCCGGTCAGCCGCAGCGGAGACTGCAGCGAACCAGGAGCCAGTAAAAACCGCGTTGTTTAGGCCCGCCATGGAGCAAGCGCTCGAGGGCTGTTCATACCTGGTGGTCCGAACGGTTCAGATACAGTCATAGCACTCAACTGCACTGGTAAACTTTATTGATCCGGTACAATAGAGCGTAGAGGAGGATTTATTAATGCTCAACATGTGCTGCAGTGTGTCCTTTCACCCAAACGTTAAAACACAGCACTGTGACTCTAAATTTAAACGGGATACCGGAAAGTCACGACTATCAGGCATGGGTCTGCTGCTGACGAAGCGCGAGATGAGAGCAAGAAGT
>CM019827.1:155882670-155947546 GCA_009763385.1 Coix lacryma-jobi var. lacryma-jobi | reverse complement strand
GTTTATCCTTTGGTAAAATTTAATCAAGGTTGTCATCAATCACCAAAAGGGGGAGTTTGAAAGTGCATGTTGCACTTAAGTGTGATTTTGGATGATTTGATGACAATGTTGATTAAAGATCTAATATGTTTGCTAAGTGTGACACAGGGAAATGATTATCTCACTATGTACTTGAAATGTAATGCAAAGCCAAAATGATGGATTGTTGTATGAAGATCATGTCACAAGCACAAAACAACAATGAGAATGATATTGATATAAAGGGTTATCGTATTGTGGGATAATCATAGTGCATTTATGTTTGCTAAGAAAGGATTCAAAATGAAGCATGGTTGAATGGCTTGAAATGGTGAAGATAGCAAGGAAAGAGTCTTTGAGGTACTAAGCAAGGGTGAAGGGCAAGCGACGGCTTGGCGGCCGAAGAACCTAGCTAGAGTGAAGAAGAAAGTACTTGCATTTAGTCGAAGGATCAATCAAGCTTGAAGATCGCATCTAGTGGAGAATCGACATTCCTAGCAACAATATTGATTGGAGTGACTTGGCACATTTGGAATTCCATTATATCACTTGAATGGAGTCAAGTCACATGCTCAAGATGGCTTTGCTTGAGGGATATCTACTTCTAAACATGACAAGCATTCCTTCCAATATAGAAAATGAAGAGAAGCGGCTTGGTTCAAATGGAGATCAACTCAAGAGGTTTAAAATTCGTATTTCAATTTATCTTGAGTAAATAGGAAAGCCGTACTATTAAGAGGGATGCAACATATAGTAGATGATTCTTCATAAGTGCTCAATCCAACCTAAGTGAGACATGAGAGAGCTAGAGCTAACTTTCAGCTGAGTGTTGCACTGTCTGTCCATACCGGACATGTCCGGTATGAGCCCACAGCAGTGCGGCCATCCGTCTCGCCCGAGCCTCTGCGCCCAGGCCTCGGCCTCGGCGCTCAAGCTCCGTCTCGCCCGAGCCTTTGCGCCAGGCCTCGGCCTCGGCGCTCAAGCTCCGTCTCGCCCGAGCCTTTGCGCCAGGCCTCGGCCTCGGCGCTCAAGCTCCGTCCGCCGAGCCAGCCTCGGCCTCGGGCGCTCAAGCTCCTCTCGCCCGAGCCTCTGACCAGCCTCGCCTCGGGCGCCATATAGAACCGGACATGTCCGGTATGCATACCGGACATGTCGGTATAGCGGAGTTCTGTCTCGCAGCTTGTGTTCGGGGTTTGAAAGATGGTTGGTTAAGAGTGCTTCTCGCGCAGTCAAGTCATACCGGACATGTCCGGTATGCATACCGGACATGTCCGGTATTTGCGGATTGTGGCTAACAGTATCTTTGTGATGGCGGTTCTACCGACCTTGGGTCGGTACCACCGAGAGGTACCACCGGGTTTATAGCGGTACGACCGGTAGGTCAAAATTGGCTACTTCCAGAGAGGTTGTGAAAACCCCTTTACAACTAGCGGTACTACCGACCTTGTGGTCGGTACTACCGAGATCTGTTGGGAAGTTTGAAAGTTGGTCTGTTCAGTGTGTTCCTCACGCAGTAAAGTCATACCGGACATGTCCGGTATGCATACCGGACATGTCCGGTATGAGCTGACTCAGCCAACGGCTAGAAAACGGCTAGTTTCGAATGTGGGCTTATAAATACCCCCAAACCTCCACCTTTGGAGGCTGCTGATTCTACTGGTTCCCACACTCATTCTAAGCCTTTCAAAACACTTTCCAACCCTCTCTTAGTGAGTGATTGTCCTCTAATTGCCAAATCCATTTGTGGGTTGAGAGAGATTCAAAATTAGAGAGCAAGCCATCTCTTGAGCACTTGTGCAAATCGTCGATCTTGTTGTGCGCATTCGTTACTCTTGGACTCTACGGTCCTAGACGGTTAGGCGTCGCCGTTGAGCACCCAAGAGATTTGTGGAGTGCCTCGGAAAGTTTGTGAAGGTTCGATCTCTCCTCAAAAGAGATCAACTAGTGGAAGGAGCATAGCGGGTGAAATAGACCGCGGCTAGAGTGACCCGTGGTGTCCTCTAGAGCCCACCTTTGTGGTAGCTCGCAGCCGGCTCAACGGAGAGTAGGACCCGAGGGGGTGCCGAACTTCGGTGAAACAAATACCGTGTCATTCCTTTGTGCTTTACTTTCGGCTATTTGTTATTCTTCGTTGTGCTAGTTGTTTTGCAAGCAATCAGTTTTATATATACATCATACATAGTGATTGCAGGTTGTGTGAGAAATTGGAGAAGAAAAGGAGCAGTCCCGCACAACCCGTGCATACCGGACTTGTCCGGTATTGATACCGGACATGTCCGGTATTTACTGACTGTGCCCAATTTGTTTAATCCTTGAGCTAATCTTTGTGGTGCAGGGTATTGCCTTCTAGGTGATTAATTTCCAGTCATATACTTTGTGTTTGTCTCTTGAGGGGTTGTTTATACTCCGATTGGGAGTTTCCAAGTAATTGGAAACCGCATACTAATTGCTTCCGCATTATAAGTTGTAAATTTTCAGAAAAGCCTATTCACCCCCCTCTAGGCGACACCTTAGGTCCTTTCACCTTCGAAGACCTGACTAGTCGGCCCCGTCATGGATCCGATCTGGCGGGAGCCCCTCGAGCCCCGGCGGGCGGTGTCCGAGAGGTAGAGTGGAGCTGGCGTATGATCACGCGGTCGTCGCTCTTCGCTCTGCCCGTTGGCAGCCTAGGCGGAGTCGTAGAGCCATGCTGGGCTCGCGGACCACCTCCCCGTCATACTTCACGATGTTGGTCGGTGGTCGGAAGCGGTCAGGGAGGGTTGAGCCACGGATGGCCGCGGAAGACCCTCGGGCCCGGGGGCTCGAGGGCTTGCCGGTCCTCGTCACTGTCGTAGCGCCCTCCTCGATGGGCGTTATAGCCACGCTCCTCGGCCCCTTTGTCCTTGCGCCGTCGGTTGATGTCGTTGCGGGCGTCATTGGCATCTCGAGGTGGTCTATCATCGACGACCCTTCCGGACTGCCTGGCTCGAGGGGCGTCCGGCTGGTGGACGGACATCTCCGCTCGTTGCGGGGCGCGTCTGCGGCTTCCCGGAGGCCGCCCCGCGCCGTCGCGAGGCTGAGCTCTCGGCCTGCTCCACAGCGGCTGTCTCGATGAGGTTCTTCATTTCCCCGAGCAGCCCTGGCGTCAAGGTTGGAGACGGCGGGTAGATCATGAAGCAGCATTGCGGCCGCCACCACGTCTCTGTCCGGCTCGCGGAAACGCACTCGGGGCGTGCTGGTGCCCCGTCCTCGAGGATCTGCCGGTGGACCTCTCGAGCGCGGCCGCGAGCACCGGCGTCTCGAGGCTGGGCTTGTTCCTGCACTAGGGTTTTCTCGAGCTGCAGCAGGCGTTGTCGATCCTCCTCAGCCTTGGCGATGGCCTCCCGCAGTTGTGCAAGCTGCGCCGCCCGGTCGTCGCTGTGCCGAGATGGTGCAGCCAGTGTCGGGGGTTCGTTCCTCCCCTGAACGCGTGATCCGCCTGCCGCAGCCACGTCTCCGGGCTCTTCGAGGTTGAGCGCCGGCCTGTTGTCGTCGTCGCGGTCCTCGGTGTCGCTTACGACCCCCTCGAGCTGGAAGCACTCCCGGGTGGGATCCCAGAGATCGGGGTCGTGGTAGTCGTACTCGTCGGAGTCGGAGCTGTTAACGTCGCGCTGCCCTGGCTCATGCTGTGACTGCAGCTCGCGGTACCACTCTCCGATGGTGGCTGGCCGGGGTGGCTCGACGACTCGTGAGAAGCCACGGTCGACGTGCGCGGGGTAGACGACCTCCAGGTTGGTGGTGGCTTGTAGGAGCACGCCCGGACGTTGCTCCCGCTCTGCTGCCGCCCGGCCCTGATGACGCTCGTCGAGGTGGTGGGCGTAAGCAGCTGCGGAGTTGTTGAGGCCGAACGGGGGCCGCTGGCGTCGAGCGCGGTACACCCCGTGCGGGAGGAGGCCAGGTGGTGTCGATGGAGCACGGCTAGGGGGCCTCTGGCCAGGCTCCCGGTCCGTGCGCATGACGAACGCAAACTCGCTGGGGGATTGCGCGCGCACCCTGGAAGTTTTCGGCCGCGCGCCGGGCAGGTTTCCCCTCGGGGGCTCTGCGCCGGCCGCGGGGAAGTGGGTGTACACCGCGGGCACCGCCTGTGCCTAGCGGCGATGATGACGACGGCGCCGCTCACGAGGTGGCGACGCGTGGTGGTGTGGGCGACGCGCCATGCCCCCGGCGCGGGGTGGCGTGACACGCCCTCCGCTCGGGCTCTCCGTGGAGAGCAAAGTCAGCTCGTTGCCGCTGCCGGTGGCCAGGAACTCGAGGCTCCCGAACCAGACGACGGCACCAGCAGAGAACGGAGGAGGGGGAGAAGCCATCCAGAAAACCGCGAGAAATCGACTCCGACATGCGAAGCCCCTACCTGGCGCGCCAACTGTCGGTGTTTCGAACCCGGGGGTACGACACCAACGAGTAATATGATCGCGTGCTCTCTTCCTGGATGGTGATGCAAGATGACACAAGGTTTATCCTGGTTCGGGCAAAGAAGGCCCTACGTCCAGCGGGGGGAGGGGATTCTTGTATTACTTGCACCTAAGTGCTTGTATAGGGGCAATACAAGCTCAATGAGCGTGGACCGGAGTCCGGACTCGTATGTGTATGTAGTGTGGACTTGCGCGGACATGTGCGGACTTGTGCGTACGCGTGTGTTTTGCCGTATCTGTGTAACCGGGTCAGTGAAGGTCCCTGGTGTCCCCTTTTATAGAGCAAGAGGAGGCCAGAGTTACATAGGTGTGATACAGGAGTCGGGATGTACAATGCCCAACACGGCGGAGAGTAGGAATCCTGTCTTGTCGATGCCACTGGAGCCGACGTGGGGGTTGCTGTTGAGGCGTCCTTGATGCGTGGCCTCCATCCCGGGCGCGGACGTGGAGGCGCGGCGATGTGGAGGCCGTACAACACCCATTCCGGCATGTACAGGGCACGACGGGGTCCCTCCGGGTCTTGGGGTACCTGTCCTCCAATAACGTGAAAGTAGTCAGGGCTCGAGGGGTGCTGAGGCCGGCCTCGAGGTGGCGCCTGCGGGGGGCTCGAGCTCCCGCAGGTATGGGCAAGTCCCGGGAAACCCGATTGGGCAGCAGGTATCCGGGCCTCGAGACGTGGCTTGGACGTGCAACAGTGTAGGGTATGGCTTAACAGTGTTGTACGTCCCCCTTTTGACTATGCCTATGGTGAAAACGAGGTTTGACCCTGACTCTGGCTCGCTGTGGCACGCATCGTGTGCCAGAGAATGTGACCGGAGTAGGTGAAAGCATTAAATGCGCTGCGTGGGGTTGGTACGGTCGTCAGAGCTGGGGAGCGGGAAGCTTCCTCTTCGTGGGGGGCTTCGAAGGGTAGTGGAGCGCTCGCCCGAGCCCTGGCGTGGAGGGCTCGGGTGAGTGGAGGTTGGGCTCCAGCTCGAGGCCTGGGGTGTAATGAGCCTCGAGGGATAGGTTTTCATGCTGGAGAGGCTCGAGGTCCCCGCGCAGGGTCCCGAGGAGCAGTGCACGGCTGTAGCGGGTTCGTGGCCTACGCGCCGGGGCTCGAGGGGTAGGCTACCAGGAGGCGGTTGGTAAGGCTTTTGCGAGCCCAAGCTCCCTGATGGTGGGCCAGCGTTGCAGGCCTCGAGGGGTTGGTTTTTTGGGAGGCGAGTCTAGCTTAGCTGGGTTTATTAATTGATGTTCTAGGTTAACTTATTTGTTTTGCGTTGATTGGGGTACCCCTTTTGCGGTCCCCCGACAGTATTATATTTCTAATTTCTGTAAACAAATGATTTAACTGATCTCTATTTCTCCAAAAAAATAAAATAAACTAATTAAACCGGTCACATTTTGTAAACTAAAGTATTATATATTTCTAATTTCTGTAAATAAATAATTTAACTGATCTCTATTTCTCCAAAATAATAAAATAAACTAATTAAACCGGTCACATTTTGTAAACTAAAGAATTATATATTTCTAATTTCTGTAAACAAATGATTTAACTGATCTCTATTTCTCTAAAATAATAAAATAAACTAATTAAACCGGTCACATTTTGTAAACTAAAGTATTATATATTTTTAATTTCTTTAAACAAATGATTTAACTGATCTCTATTTCTCCAAAATAATAAAATAAACTAATTAAACCGGTCACATTTTGTAAACTAAAGTATTATATATTTCTAATTTCTGTAAACAAATGATTTAACTGATCTCTATTTCTCCAAAATAATAAAATAAACTAATTAAACCGGTCACATTTTGTAAACTAAAGTATTATATATTTCTAATTTCTGTAAACAAATGATTTAACTGATCTCTATTTCTCAAAAAAAAACTAATTAAACCGGTCACATTTTGTAAATTAAAGTATTATATATTTCTATTTTTTGTCAACAAATGATTTAAATGATCTCTATTTCTCTAAAAGATTAAAATAAACTAATTAAACGGTCATATTTTGTTTTTAGAGTAATAATTTGAACTATCAAATCAATGAACTCAAAATAGCTACAAAAATGAAAAACTTAAGCTAGTAACCTTTCAAGGAGTCGATGGCGGTGTAGATGTAATGAAATAAATCAATCGCCGGAGATGTGTTAACAAACAAAAATCACCGGAGAAGAGAGCAAACAAGCAAGCAAGTGACTGAATGAAGAAAAAATGAAGACAGGAGCTCGGGCACGACTTGAGGTGGAAGAACAGTTCAAATATATTTAGCCCCGGCTGGGTACACCAGCAGGGGCAAAACCTTTTAGTCCCGGTTGGTGTTACCAACCGGGGCTAAAGATGCCAACATTTAGCCCCGGCTAGATACACCAACCGGGGCAAAACCTTTAGTCCCGGTTGATGTTACCAACCGGGGCTAAAGGCCGGTCTTTAGCCCCGGTTGGTAACACCAACCGGGACTAAAGGCCCCTCTGACAATTGATCCGTTGGGCTGGCGAACTGTTACCAACCGGGGCTAAAGACCTTTCTAGTCCCGGGCGCAAATTTTTCCGTGACTAATGCTGATTTTACAAATCGTCCAAAGGCCTGTTCTCTGGTAGTGATAGACTGGTGTTTGAATGCTCATCATAGTCTAGATCTATTCAGGACCCCTTAAATAATTAGTTGTATATGATGACCGGTTTCTATCGCTCGAACGGTGGTCTTCCTTGGTCATCAACTTAGGCTCTATTTAGATGCACCAAAATTCCAAAAGTTTTTGGAGGTTTGGCTCACTTTTTTGCAAAATGCATTTAAACGCTCTTGCAAAATTATGGTCTGAAAACTTTTGTTATTTGGTACCCAAGACTCCCAAAACTCCTAAAAAGTACCTTGGAGACCGAGGCTGAGCCCACTGCCCCTTATCCTATGCAAAAAAAAAATGGTGCATCTAAACACCTCATCCAAAATTCAATACTAGAAAACTTTTGGAGCAAAGTAGTTGCTGCCAAATCTTTTCACATGGATGGTACATCTAAATAGACCCTTAGATCCTAAGAGCATCTCCAACAACTCACTAAATCCACTTGGTATTCTTATAATTTTGGCAAAAACTCAAAAACACCTCTCTAACTCCCTAAATCCACTTTGTATTTTTTCCAGGTTGGGAAAAAACACCCTCGCGCGCGTATCTTTCCGCAGTGCGGAACTAGTGCGTATCCCGCGTCTCTCCCCGCGCCTCTCCCCGCGCCTCCGCGCCTCTCCCCGCGCCGCTGCAGCCGCGGCACGCGCCTGCTGCACCAGCGCCTGCTGCTGCTTCGGGGCAGGGCGACTCCGCCGTGGCCCTCAAGTGCCTCATCGCGCTCAGGACCCTCCTCCGCGACCAGCTCCTCGCCGCGCTGGTCCGGCACCCGGCCTCCGGGCGCAACCCGCTCGCGCTGTCCTCGTTCCCCCTCGGCCGCTCTTCCTTCGCCGTGGCGTCGTGGGTCCGCTTCTCCGTGCGGCTCCTCGAGCTCCTCCTGCTGCTCCCGAACGCCTCCGCCAACGCCGAGTACCTCGCCGCGCTCCCCAACCCTCACCTCGTCGCCGAGCTCGCCGCGTTTGTGTCCGTCGCGGACGCCGTCCGCCAGGCCCCGCCGCCCCCGTCCTGCTCGCCGATGCTGACCAGAGGAAAGGGAAGAAGAAACAGGCAATGACAGGCGGGTCTCATCTGCCATCCTCTATTTTTACCAAGTGAGAGTAGCAAGTTGTTGGAGACACATCTTTTTTTCACTTGCTAAATAAAATACCAACTTGTTATAACTCAAGATATAACAAATCTACTCCTCCTAATATACCATGCTAAACCTACCCTGGATCCGGCCGTAGACCACAAAAGATCTAGAAAATCCAACTTAGCTTACATGCTTGCCCAAAATGCTTGAGCTACATTGCGTCCTATCCACATACTGTTATGTTAAAATTCTACTACATTCTAACACAGGGTCGACCTATGTTGAGGTGAGTGATAGGCAAAGGTGCTCACTAAAAAATATGTAGCTAGAGAGTGAGTGTTTTTCACCATGTTTACTTTTAAATTTCTTAATTTAGTTCTAAATGAGGCGTTCCCATTCTCACCGTTTGCCCTAGGTCCACCCGGCCTGGTTCTAACAAGCTAATATTGCAAATTCTAAATATTCTAAAAAGAATTTCTTAATTTTAAAAACTTAATCCATGGAGTATGCTATCTTATGTACAATACACGATTCCTACTAAATATTTATAATTTAATTTTATTAAAAAACCCAACATAAACACAATATGCTAATAAATACTTAATTATTATGAGCTCAAATAATATCTATATATAAACCTATTGACAACTAAACCTGTGTGTAGATCCTAGGTCCAAATCTAATCCTAGGACTACTTCTTATCAAAATTGTAGACCTAATTAATTTTTATTATATAAATCCTAGGTCTAACACTCTAACTAACCTAAATCTAATCACTAAATATCTAAAGTGAAATCCTAGGCATTCGTGTCAATAGATAAAATGTAAAATAAAGTTTGTGCAATGCATCTTAAACGAATCTTAGTTTCAATAACGCATGTCCCTCTCTCCATTTCTTCTCTTTTTTTAAAAAAAAAATTATCCTAGCATTTCTAGCGATTCTTATTGTTTTATAGGCACGGCATGCGAAACAGTAGCCATACCATCAATAGAAGACAAAGGTCTTCTACGGTTTCTCTCTTGACATGAAAGCGCATAAGGTCAAGTGTCGATAACTTATCCCCGACCTTTTTAAATAATGCCCGTTACACAGGCTTCGCCGAGTGCCTGGAAGTTTGCCGAGTGCCAAATATCGGGCACTCGGCAAAGAGCCTCTTTGCCGAGTGCCGGACATCTGGCACTCGGCGAAGACTGAGCACAAGGCAAAGCCTGCTTTTGCCGAGTGCCCGACATTCGGTAAAGAAAAGCACACTCGGCGAAGTCACCTCTTTGCCGAGTGTCGTACACTCGGCAAAGATGAGCACTCGGCAAAGTGTCGCGGACCAGACGGCATCCAGGGCCGTTTGCTTTGCCGAGTGCCCGCCGTCTGACACTCGGCAAAGATCCCCTCTTTGCCGAGTACCAGCCATGTGGCACTCGACAAAGCGTGTGGCCCCGTTCTATGACACGTGGGCTGTTCTTTGCCGAGTGCCACGTGGCTGACACTCGGCAAAGAGGGGATCTTCGCCGAGTGCCGACCACGTGGCACTCGGCAAAGCGTGCGGCCCCGTTCTGTGACACGTGGGTGGCACTCGGCGAAGATCCCCTCTTTATCGAGTGTCAGTCCACGTGGCACTCGGTAAAGTATTTTTTTATTTTGGACACCAAATTTTTTGTGGATCATCCCCACAGTACTATGGCCAACATGTTCCAATTTCACAATTTTTCAAAGCCTTTTGTTATATTTTATGTTTTTATTGCATTTTCTTGAATTTCCTCGCTAGACGCAAGTTTGAACTGCGGGTGCATCGAATAATGGATTTCAATGATTCGAAAATTGTTATTGTTGTTCTTGAGTGTATGTTGAGGCCAAATCCAAAAACTGACCCTAGGTTTCGATCTACGTGCTCACGGGGCAACGCCTCCAAATTACGTGCGGACAGTTTTTTAATTATAGAAAATGCAAATGAATTCCGAAAATCGCGAAACTTGGCGAGATGTTGTTACATCATATGCGTTTGCCGAGAAAAAAATTTAAAAAAATTTCGAGCAAGTTGTCACGTACGATGCTTACAAACCAGTACATCTCGTCATCCTCTCACATGTGATCACATGTTGAGATGTACTGGTTTCTAAGCATCGTACGTGACAACTTGCTCGAAACTTTCTCAAATTTTTTTCACGGCATACGCATATGATGTAACATCTCACCAAGTTTTGCGATTTTTGGAATTCATTTGCATTTTCTATAATTAAAAAACTGTTCGCACGTAATTTGGAGGTGTTGCCCCGTGAGCACGTTGACCGAAACCTCGGGTCAGTTTTTGGATTTGGCCTCAACATACGGTTAAGAACAAGAATAACATTTTTTAAATCATCAAAATTTATTATTCGATGCACCCGCAGTTCAAACTTGCGTCTTTCGGAAAAATTCAAGAAAATAAAATAAAGTCAAAAAAATATAACAAAAAGCTTTGAAAAAGTGTCAAATTTGAACATGTTGACAGCGGTAGTGTGGAAGTGCCTCAAAAAAAATTGGTGTCAAAATTTCAAAAAAATAAATAAAAACTTTGCCAAGTGTCAGCCCTGACACTCGACAAAGAGCATCTTTGCCGAGTGCCGTGCCAGCTGGCACTGGGCGAAGCCTTGCCTACTGGCCGGGGTATGTCTGCCACGTGGCCCTCTTTGCCCAGTGCCAGATCGGCTGGCACTCGGCAAAGAGGGGACCTTTGCCGAGTGCCAGCCGATCTGGCACTCGGCAAAGCCGTTCAAAAAATAAAAAATATAAACACCCAGCCGCGCCACACACCCGCACACAAACACGCACCCACACACGCACCCGCCGCCGCGCCCCCGGCCTCGCCCCGCCCCGCCGCACCCCCGCCCCGGGCTGCGCCCCGGCGCCCCCGGTGAAAGGTCCTAGTTTGGTTTTGGTAATTGAGTGACAACTTAGGTGGACTAATTGGTGTTTATGTGAGATACACAAGAGATTAGTCCACAGGTACATGTGTGTGAGCACTTGAGCCATGGAGGTGAATGGCTTGGACTTGATGTGAAGCTCACACATGTGATGGTCATGGAGGAGCTTAATGCACATGAAACATGACATGGAGTCATGTGGCTAAGATGGTGAAGATCAAGGCAAGACTTGGCTTGATGGACCAGTTGCGAAGGTGAAGGGGAAGTTAGATGCTTTGAAGCCGTTGGTACCGAGTGTCGGGAGGCTTAAGCAAGACTTGGCGCCGAAGGACCGAAGCAATGGTGAAGAGCAAGTGATGTCAAGATCGATGGACCATGGAGGCCATGTGATGATATGAAGTGGATCATATCATTTGATCTAGGTTGGTGCATGTGTTGCATCAACACCGGAGGAGATGGAATGGAATGCGCAAGGAAAAGGTATGTATAGGGCATTTCATTTCACCGGTCATAGGTGTGTAGAGAATATTATGACCGGATTTAGGATAGATGGCCGTACTATTAAGAGGAACAAACTTGTTTGCATATCGGTCATCTAGTGCCACTTGAGCGATCTAACTTTGCGATGTTGCTAGGATCGAGTGGCGTGGTGAGACCAAGTGAAAATCCTTTAAAAAATGTTTATGAAAATGCTAACACACATGCACAAGGTTGTATACACTTGGTGGTGTTGGCACATTTGCAAAGGAGAAGGTGTTGGAGTTGAATTGAATCAACTCGGAGAAGTTTTCGGAGAAACCTTTGGTTGAAAAAGAGAAGCGATGGATCTTGGATTGGAATTCTGTACTAACCCTTTGTGAGTTGGATTAGCTTTGTATGTGGGATGTGTAGCCCTCTGAATAAGCTTTCCAAAATGTCCAAGATCATCGAAATCGGAGTTCGGAGCTAAGAGTTATGGCCGTTTTAGCGAGGAGTTCAGGATGCTGAAGTCGGTAGTACCGACCCTACTACCGACCCCTCTGTGGGCAGCGCGCAAACTCTCTGTTCGGAGGAGTTTTGGCCTAGAGGTAGTACCGTCATAAGGCCAGTAGTACCGACCCTACTACCGACCCTTGTGTGCAGCGCGCAAACTCTCTATTCGGGAGACGGTTTGGCCTACCGGTAGTACCGCCATAAGGCCGGTAGTACCGGGCACGGTAGTACCGACCCTAGGGGTCGGTGATACCGAGGTTTGGAGGAAGTTTGGGAGCGTTCTGTGTAGATCTAGATTCGGCCTACCGGTAGTACCGCTATAAGGCTGGTAGTACCGGGGCCGGTAGTACCGACCCTACTACCGCCCGTGTTAGAAAGTCGTTTCTAATGGTCTTTTGGACCGCCGGTAGTACCGACCATAGGCGTGGGAGTTCGGGAAAAGGGAAAAACGGCTAGTTTGTGGCTCCCCTCTATAAATAGAGGGGTGGCCGACCCTTGGAGGGGGTTGAGCACCCTAGGGACTTTGTGTCCATGGTTGGGGAGTGCTTAGGAGCCCTCTAACTCGCTTGTGCTTGCTAGTGTGCGAATCTATTGCGAGTGAGTGATTCTAGTGCGTTGCTTTGAGAGATTGCATCGAGTGGCACTAGGTGTTCGAGTTGCAAGCCGGTGGTGCTTATTACTCTTGGAGGTTGCCACCTCCTAGACGGCTTGGTGCTTGTCTCCGTCATGAAGCTCGCGTGAAGATTGTGCATGGCTCCGGAGAAGCTTTGTGAGGGGCATTGTGCTCACCCCGTGGGAGATCGCGAAGAGCAACTCTAGTGGAGAAGAGGCGTGAAGAGCGCCAAGTGGTCCGGCCGGATCGAAAGCTTGAGCTCTTGGTGAGCACTCCATCGTGGAGAGGTTGGCTTAGTGTCACCACTAGCAAGAGGATCGGCGGCAACCTTGGGCTTGCTTCAACGGGGACTAGCTTGGTGGCAACCAAGTGAACATCGGGATAAAATCTTGTGTCCCCATCCCTTGTTGCTCTTATTATTCTTGTTTCCTTGCATATTACGCTTGTTCTTGTGTTCTTCATGTTCTTCCTCCCTCCATCACTCTATCTTAGGTTGGGAAGGCTCGATCCACATTTTGGCAAGGAACCAAGACTTGGGGAAGCTACAATCGTCATCTACGTCATCTAGGGAAGTGGGGTAATTGCTAGATCTGAGATTGCATCTCACCCACTTCGATTTCGTAGCTCCCTGCAGGTGCCCGGTAGTACCGGCCTAACGCCCGGTAGTACCGGTGTCGGTAGTACCGGCCTAGCAGCCCGGTAGTACCGACTGCCTGTTGTTTACACTAGCTTGTATTGCAATATTTATTCTTGTGCTAGTGTTTAGTTGCTTAGTTTGTGTAGCTAAGTTGAGCTCTCTAATTTGGCTTGTGTAGCCTTGTTATTGAGCATTGCTAGTGAGCTTAGGATTTGTGCTTTGCTTGCTAGATTACATAGGAGCTCCCCCGTGCTTGAAGTACTAGTTGCATAGGCTTGTGTGACCTTGCTTCTAGAATTGGTTAGGTGAGCTCTAGCTAGCCCGACACCTTATTTGCATTGATTAGGATCTTTTGTAAGGTGTCATGGAGTATAGGTAGAGGGGTGTAGTCTTGGCTAGACCGATAGTTTTAATTCTGCATTTGTTTCGGTTAGCCGCTCTAATTAAGTTTAATTTTAAAAAGGACTATTCACCCCCCCCTCTAGTCCGCCATCTCGACCTTTCAAGTGGTATCAAAGCTAGGTCTCTCATTTGTGGTCTTTACCGACCCGAGAGGATGGCGACTTTTGGGCTAGGAATTGATTGTCCACACATTTTTTATGGCACTCACTTTACACAATGGAAAACTTGGATGATTTGCAATTTCAAGTTTATTTGCCCTCAAATGTGGTGGATCGTAGATGTAGGCTTTTCTCATGTGTTGGATGAAACAAATCTAACTCAAGCACAAGAGAAATGCCTAGATCTCGAGTGCCAAGCTACTAACATCATTTTTAGATCTTTGCATGATGATATCTTTAGTGAGATCATAGATATGGAGTCCTCCCATCACATGTGGAAGTATCTCAATGACAAGTATGAGAGTGCTCCAATTGATGATGATGTTAGTGAGCCCGAGGAAGAGGCACATGAGGGTGTTGAGCAAGACCACAACTCCGTGATTGTGGAAGATTGCTCCACCTCAAGCTCAAGTGATGCAAGTGATGATGATATTCCAAGTACACTTGATGATGATGGTTCGTGCTCCGGTTATGAGAGTGATACTTCTTCGAGCTCTCCAACCACTACATCACATTGCTTCATGTCACACGGTGACACTAAGGTTTGCAAAGCTAATGTGATTGATCTTAATGCATATGAGGAGCTCTTGAGTAAATATGCTAGCATGACCATCGCTTTAGAAAATGAGATGTCTAAAAATGCAAAATTGACAAAAGAAAACTCATTTCTAAAGAATGCATGTGAACAACAAAAGCATCTACTTTATGTTACTACTTGTTCACATGATGAGCTAAAATTGACTCATGAGGAACTATGTGTTGCTCATGATAACTTGGTAAAAGACCATGCTTTTCTCACTAAGAAGCTTTCTAATATAGAAACTAAAACTAGTGAGAGCTCATCACATGAGTCAAATGATCTATTTCAAAACGTTGCTAACCCATGTGATGTAGGCAAGCAGAATGTATCCACCTCTTGTGAAGATTTATTATCTATGTCATGTTCTTCACATATAGATGCTTGTTCTACTTCCTTGTCCTGTGAGACTAACATTTTGAAGGAGAACAACGAGCTCAAAAGTGAAGTGAAGAACTTGAGCAACAAGTTAGAGAGGTGGTGTAGATCAAAAGTCACCCATGAGCACATGATGAAGAATCAAAGAAGCTATGGTGACAAGAGTGACATTGGCTTCAACAAGAGCAATGTCAAAGGCAAGAGATGGGGCAAGAGAAGATTTGAAAGAGAAATGAAGAAGCAAGAACAAGAAAAGCTATTTCATTTCATGTGCTATCGATGCCATGAGATGGGACATCTTGCAAAAGCTTGCCCCAACAAGAAGAAGCCCCAAGCTCAAATCAAGATCAACCATGAAGATGGTGATTTGGGGAAGAAGATGTAACACCTCTGGTGTTAAGCTAGCATGACATCATTTCTCATCATGCATAATCATCTCATGATCATGAAGCATTCATATGTTATTCTTTTTCTCACAGAAAATGTCATTTCATGTGTTTGCTTGCTTATAAGTTTGCTTTGTTGAAGTGTTTCTTGTCTTGCTTTGGAGTGGTTAAGTCTTTCTAACCATCTAACCTTGTTGAGAAGTCAAAATGAAGGCATGGTTATGCTGGACATTTTGCCTAATCAAGTAGTTAAACCCTAGTCAACCCTATAGAGCCTCTAAAGTCCTTTTGTTTGACTAACAAAGACCTCTTTGTTAGAAGCTTTGCATGGCTGTGGGTCCTTAAGCAAAAGTGTGTAGAATTTAGTATGGAACAAAAGTTGTTTAAGGACCAACTCATGAAAATGGGTGTAGCATGGTGTTTTAGGGTCCCCAAGGCAGAATTGGAAGAGTTTTAGACTTGGAATTTTTCCTAAGTCCTAAAGCTGGTTTCCAGTTTGGTCAGGCCATGTTTGGCATCGATCTGAGCCCAATCCAAGCCGAACCAGTGATCAATCCTTTAACCAAAGTTGCAGTCGGTGTATAGCTCTAACCAATGGTGCAGTTGGTTTAGCGTCTGATGGAGTGGTTAGTGAGTTAATCGCGTTTGAAGTTGGGCTGTCAGTCGGCCATTAGCCAACTGAATCGCCCGATTCAGTTTGAAGCCGTCGGCTTCAGTGGCCGACCGCGCGCAGGGGAAGAACGCCGCGTGGCGTTCGATTCCCGGCCGAGGCCAGCCAGCGCGCGCGGCGTGGCGTGCTTAAGCGCCCACGCACGCCTTCCTCCGCCAGAGCACGCTCCCTCCCTCTCTGCCTCGCTCCAAGCTCTCGCCGGCGACCGCGCGGGCGAAAAGGGGGGAAGTCGCCGTCCGCCGTCGTCTCGCCGTGCATTCGCCAAGCAAACCGCACCGCTAGCCTCGCCTTGGTCTCCCGCATCGTTGGCGCTAGTCAGTGCTCTTCGGCAAGCCCTAGGTGAGCCTCGGGACGAGCTTCCGCCATGGCCGCCATGACCGCCGAGTTCGGTCCGCCGTGGTCGGCTTCCTTCCCGTGGGTTTCAAGATGCTTTAGCTAGCGTTCGCAAGTCAGTGAGCGTCCAGGAAGAAGGAAGTGAAGTCGGTTTAGCCGATTAGGGTTTGGTTGCCTCGGTCCGCCATCGTCGCCGTCCGCCATGGTTGCCGGAGACTGGCATGGCGTGGTTCCGAGCTTTCGGAGTGAAATCCGTAGCGTCCGAGCCTTGCGCTAGGTCCGTGGGAGTTCGGAGACTAGGAATCATCGAGTCGGTTAGCCTCGGCATGGCCGGAGTTGCCCGGCGTGGAGAGCCCGCGCCGCCGTGGCCGCCATTGCCGGCGTCGTGCTCGATCCGTAGTGTCGCTAGGGTCGAGAGTGGTACCGTTCGTCGCGGAAGGATGAGAGGAGTCCGTCGGTGGAGTTGGTTTCGCCGGAGGAGCCGCCGTCGGCGAGCTCCGGCGAGGTCAACATCTCCTCTGTTTCTCTGTGTATGGCAGGTGGGGTCGCTTTGACCACGGGCCCCGGCTGTCAGCCACTTGGGTGCAAGTTTGTTGTGTGCGTGTAGCAGTTAAGGTTTAGGGTTTTTGAATAAATGTTTTCCAGAAATATGGTTAATACTTGTTTAAATCATAACTTGTGTTCTGTTAATCCAATAAATGTGAAACCAATTTTGTTAAGTTTGTCTTGATGAGATCTGTACATGAAAAATATGATATGCTCTGTTATGATAGTTTTTATATGCAGTAATAATTAATTTGTGTTTAGGCTAATATCTTGTTTAATGCATAGTAAATCATGTTTTGCTCAGAAAAATATGGGGTTTGTTTTGATGAGCTAGGTAGGTAATGTAGAGTCACAGAAAAATGATAACTACTGTTTGGTTGTGAAATAATTTGAAGTTAACTTTTAATTTGGTTAAATGCTGTTTTCTTGTATAAATTGTAGTAATTAAAATATATGGAATTTGAGTCTCATAATTTTTATAGACTGCTCTTATGCTGGAAAGCTCTAAACAAAAATATGAAATTGGTTGTTTGACACTTTTAAAAGTAGGGTGTAGTTCAAAGTATCTTTTCACCCTGATATTTGTCTTTTTCATACAGAATTATATATACATGCAATTGTCCTGAAATTTGTACAGTATGTTTTACTGTCTGTTAAGAACCTCCAGTAATTTTTGTAGATTTTTCTAAAGCTGTTAGCTATGAGGTGCAGTTATAAGCTTGTTTTAGTAGGATAATGAGTTTATTTAGAATCAAGCTTTTGTATCTTTTCATGGAGGGAACCAGCAGGTGTAAAATAGTCTTTTCAGTGTATGCATGTTGATTGTGCTTTGCATGAGTGGTGTAGCTTTTCTCTAAATAGAGTGTTGTACTCTACCAGAGAGGAAATATGCGCCTATTCGGTCAATTCAATTGCAATGCATTTTTCTATGCCCATGTATCCTCCATTCATTCTCGCATATGCATCATAACAGGTTCGGTAGAAGAGACAGTGATAGCCGAGGAAAACGAGGAGCAGCCTCAGGAGCAGGAACCAGGAGCTATCGGGGAAGAGTTTGAAGAAGAACTTCCGGAGTGCCCGAATCACCAACCGAGCACCTTCGAGAAAGGCAAGCCCCGGAGCATTTCTAACTACCTACAGTTTATGATTAACTTAATCTGCTTATGTTTGTTGCATTAAGTATAGGAGTTGTTTGATACCGTTGATGCATCACTATTCATACCTTGTTACCTTGAAATATCATCCTTGATACCTATATAGAGTCAGGTCCGAGTTATGCTTAGAATTGCTTAGACCGGTAGAAGTCGGGCAACCTTCATGTTACCCGCGAGCAATAGGTGGTTACTTGACCGATTAACCAAATATTTCCATTAAGTGGGATAACTGAGTGTTGTGGAAAAATGGAGATCGGCAGATTCCTGTAGTTTATGCTACAGCATTTCTAGCCGTGTTTTATGGGAATCAGTATCTTGTGAGATAGACTTCTTGTCATGTTGAACGCATGTCCCACATTTAGCTGGAAGGATAACTCGTTCCGACCGCGAAGCCGCTCATTGTTCCAGGCCGGCTCTCAGGTCCTACGCATCAGCCGAAGCCACGGTGGAGGGTTAGTGGGACGCGGGGGCGCGAATAGTAAGACCCGGGTGATGGTGGTTAAGTCCAACTCCTTGGCAGTCGGGCTTGCCTCCGGGTGTGATGGTGGCGGTTGAAACCGCGACTCCTGGAACAATGTTGTGGTCATCTGTAGCTCACCGACGGGTGGGTGTGGTTTGTGTGGGAAATAAATCACCAGCTGGTTAGTAATCGATTATAATCGCCATCGCTCCTGGATAGTGAGCACTTGACTCGAACGCTGATCAATCTCGATACTGAAAAATGTGGAACACGAGACAGCTATCTTTATACTTTTGGAAATGGTCACTCGGTCTGTTTGTTACATTTTCGGTGATCGTTGGATCACTACCATGTTTGTTCTAGTGCAGTTTTGCTAATCTAGTAAATAGGGTAATTACTATTTAAATTGACAGCTAGAGGGCAGGAGAACTATTTAATTAACAAATGGCTTTTATGCAAAAGTGTGATCTATTGCCAGCCTCCATTATATACTAGTCTTGCATACTCCTTGGTGTCACTTTATTTCTGGTTTAAGGCGGGTAAGTCTAGCTGAGTACCTTCTCGTACTCAGGGTTCTACCCTTTTGTTGTTGCAGATGGCCAGGTCTTCCATGGTTATTGCATCAATTGCCTCTTTCCAGCCTCGGGTGAATTCTAGGTCCCGGGCAAGGACCTCTTCTGTTCGTATCTTTTGCTATGTTAAGGATGACTACTAAATGGCACTGTAATCTTTAAGTGTGCGTGTGTGAATTTCGGAACAATGTTTCAAGTTAAGCTTCCGCTACTGTTTTCAAAACCAGTTTGTAATAACTAAGTTGCTACTCCGAACCATTTATGTAATCTCGGTCGTATGACGGTCAATGCTGAATATTACGATCCTATGTTGTGATGTTGGAAAGTTTGAAATCCTTCGTGATTTCACGGACTACCGGGTTTATAGGGGCTCAAGTGCCACAAATTTACTGCCCCGGCGGAGAATTTCGTACTTGTGCTCTTATAAATTGGTCGGTTCTGTTACAGCTGGCATCGGAGCATAATTCAGCAGGTACTGTTCATAGGACTAAAAATTTGGTAATAAAAATAATCTGGAGTCCCAAAATTATTTTCAAAACTTTCGCAAGGTCGGTGTAGAAGAAAAATTTAAAAAAAAAAGCAAAGATATAAGTGTGCCAGTGGTCATATCCTTTATGCCCATAGGATCTCAGGTGGCTTATTTAAGTACTAACTTGGAAGGGTCTTGCATCATGCTTGATTTTCGTTTATTCTGTCGTCCATACGGCAAGGGTGAAATTGTATGGGTGCTGTTCTTCGGAATGGTAATGTATGGATCAGTTGCCTCTACGCCAAGGTAAGGAAAGTTGTGAGAGCATGGTCGGACAACCGTCGACCTAGGGGAGTGTTAGTTGGTATTGGAACCTACACACGTTGATACACGGGTGCAGGGGAAGGTACGCAGTAACGGGGGTGATACTGTTAAATGGGTACATATACTGCTTACGTGTATACGGGGTGTACACCTAGGTGAGTATTTAGATTTAAATTTCAGCAATGCATAATTATCATACTATGGGGCAGGGCTGAAATGGATCTTCTGCAGGTACACTAACTACGCACCGTTAGAACGAAATAGTTAACGTATGAGAGTATCGTGGTTTGCCACCGCATAGTTCTTATGTAGTAGAAAGGACGTACGGAACGTTTTCATACACATACATATCATGGCATAATGCTTTCTTTCCTTTTTGCATTACTTCCACCCTTTATGGATTCATTGCTCGAGATTGGAAGACCTATGCTTATGTTATCATGATAATCCTGCTACAGATGGGACGGACTAAGGAAACCGCACGTAAGTCAACAGGCGGCAGGGTTCCCAGACACCAGTTGGCACCTAGGTCGGAGAGGTGCAAGGCAAAGTTTCTGGATGTGTTTGGGACACCTACGTTGCTTTGGAGGGTTCTGCGTTCGGTGGGATACCCGGATGGTAAGGAGCCTCGCTACTTCTGGTCGAAAGAGCCTCTGGGAGACACCACCCTGGTGTATGTTACTGCAGTGGTGAAGCCCAGGGAAGAGGGATCTGAATGGTCTGGTTGGATGTATGAGAGCAA
Source organism: Coix lacryma-jobi var. lacryma-jobi (assembly GCA_009763385.1). NCBI lineage: Eukaryota > Viridiplantae > Streptophyta > Magnoliopsida > Poales > Poaceae > Coix > Coix lacryma-jobi. Next base: position 155,927,125 of record CM019827.1, on the reverse strand, counting down.
AGGAAGGGATCCTTGGGAAGGGGCGCAGTCAGCAGCGTTCCTCATTCTCCAGGACATCATGGATCGGTTCCCAGAAGACCTCAGTCGAGCTCTAGCCGGAGTGTTTCCGAGGGCTGACCCGTTCAAGGATGTTTGGGTGCAGACTAGGCAGGAAGCAGTTGAGGGTAGTCCCAGTGAGCTTCAGGCTTGTGATGGTCCGGCAGCAAGTGCCATGTATGCGGTAATGAAGGGGTACGCGGTCATGCAACACAGTTTGTGCAGTATGACTGAGTCCTATCACCAGGTTAGGGATGAGAAAAGGCAAGCTCAGCGCGAGTTTGATGAAGAAGTGGAAAAGGATGATTTCTTTGAGGGATCCCGAGGAAAACAAGAGGTTTCAAGTGTTTCTTCCTGACCGTCTTAATCTCAGTACTATGAGTTGTGCAGTGCAAGTGGCAGATCTTCAGGAAATCCCTGTAGTATGTGAGTTTCCAGATGTGTTTCCAGATGAGTTACCTGGTTTACCTCCAGATAGGGAAGTGGAGTTTGCAATAGAGTTGATACCTGGAACCGCACCTATATCCAGAAGACCGTATCGTATGCCTCCTAATGAGTTGGCGGAGTTGAAGGTTCAGTTGAAAGAATTGTTGGATAAGGGTTTGATTCAACCAAGTTCATCTGAGTGGGGATGTCCGGCACTCTTTGTGAAAAAGAAGGATAAAAGTCTGCGTATGTGTGTGGATTACGGACCTTTGAATGCAGTAACAGTCAAGAATAAGTATCCTTTACCTCGGATTGATATCCTTTTTGATCAGTTGACGAGAGCTAGAGTGTTTTCCAAGATAGACTTAAGGTCAGGGTACCATCAGATCAAGATCAGACCCAAAGATATACCCAAAACGGCTTTTTCCACTAGGTACGGGTTGTATGAGTATCTTGTCATGTCGTTTGGCTTGACAAATGCTCCTGCATACTTTATGTATCTAATGAATTCCGTGTTTATGCCTGAGTTGGATCGGTTTGTGATAGTCTTTTTGGATGATATCTTGATATATTCAGAGAACGAAGAAGATCATGCGGAACACTTAAGGATAGTTCTAACAAGACTTCGAGAGCATAAGCTATATGCCAAGTTCAGTAAGTGTGAGTTTTGGTTGAAGAAAGTTCATTTTCTTGGACATGTGTTATCAGGAGATGGAATCTCAGTGGATCCAGGAAAAGTACAAGAGGTTATGGATTGGAAAGCACCAACCACCGTCACGGAAGTCAGAAGTTTTCTAGGTTTGGCTGGTTACTATCGTCGCTTCTTTCCGGATTTCTCCAAGATTGCAAAACCGATGACATCGTTGCTTCAAAAGGATGTGAAGTTTGTCTGGACAGAGGAGTGTGAAGCAGCTTTCCGGATTCTAAGAGAACTGCTGACCACTGCCCCTGTTTTGGCTCAACCGGATATAGAGAAACCTTTTGATGTGTTTTGTGACGCATCCAAGATAGGTTTAGGCTGTGTGCTAATGCAAGATGGACGAGTAATAGCGTATGCCTCAAGACAGTTAAGGAAACATGAGATCAACTACCCTACACATGATTTGGAGTTAGCGGCAGTAGTGCATGCTCTGAAGGTATGGAGACACTACTTGTTGGGAAATGTGTGCAACATCTATACCGATCATAAGAGTCTAAAGTATATCTTTACTCAACCTGAGTTGAACATGAGACAGCGCAGATGGCTGGAGTTGATAAAGGACTATAACTTGCAAGTTCACTATCACCCAGGGAAGGCAAACGTGGTTGCAGATGCTTTAAGTCGGAAATCGCACTGTGTCGTGGTGCAACCGTTGTTTGAAGAAAAGTTTAACCTGATACATCCAGAAGTTTTGTTCAACCTTCAGTTAGGTTGCTCACTAGAGAGTCAGATTATGGAAGCTCAGAAGTCAGACAAAGGAGTTGCTCATATCAAGCGAAAGATGTTAAAAGATCCTTTAACTTCTTTTAAGTTGGATGAACAAGGAGTGTTATGGTTCAGGGATCGTCTTGTCGTGCCAAAGAACAAAGATCTCAAGGATAAAATCTTAGATGAGGCCCACTTATCTAAGTTATCTCTTCACCCAGGGAGCAGTAAGATGTATCATGATCTACAATCTCGTTTTTGGTGGACCAAGATGAAGAAAGAGATAGCAGCCTATGTTGCAAGGTGTGATACTTGTTGCAGAGTTAAGGCAGTGCATATGAAACCTGCAGGGTTGTTACAACCGTTATCTACGCCTGTTTGGAAATGGGAAGACATCAGTATGGATTTCATAACTGGATTACCCACCTCGGAAAAAGGAAATGATTCCATTTGGGTAATAGTGGATCGTTTGACCAAATCTGTTCACTTTATTCCAGTCAAAACCGGATACCGACCGCCTCGGTATGCAGATATCTACATCAAAGAGATTGTGCGTTTACATGGAATACCAAAGACAATTGTTTCAGATCGTGGATCTCAGTTCACAGCGCACTTTTGGCAGCAGTTACATAAAGGTTTGGGAACGAAGTTGATTCACAGTACAGCTTATCATCCTCAGACCGCAGGTCAGACCGAAAGAGTAAATCAAGTGCTTGAAGATATGCTCAGAGCTTGTGTGTTATCCTCCAAAGGATCATGGGAATCATGGCTACCGTTAGCAGAGTTCTCGTACAACAATAGCTATCAAGAGAGTATCAAGATGGCACCGTTTGAAGCTTTATATGGACGTAAGTGTGTGACTCCGTTAAACTGGATTGAAACCGGGGAACGAAGATATTTTGGAATAGACTTCGTGGCGGAAGCCGAGAAAAAGGTTCAGATTATTCATCAACACTTACAAGCAGCTCAATCCCGACAGAAAAGTTATGCGGATAAAAGAAGAAGACCGTTGGAGTTTAAGGAGGGAGATCATGTTTACCTAAAAGTAACTCCGATGAGGGGAGTACAAAGGTTCGGCATTAAAAGGAAGCTAGCCCCTAGATATGTTGGACCATACCGTATCTTGAAAAGAAAAGGAGAAGTATCTTATCAACTTCAGTTACCCGAAGCTATGAGTTCAATCTTTCCAGTTTTTCATGTTTCACAGTTAAAGAAATGTCTACGTGTACCGGAAGAAAGAATAGAACCTCAGGAGTTAAAGCTGGCTTCAGACCTCACATATCAAGAGCAACCCGTGCGAGTTTTGGACAGCAAAGAAAGAGTAACTCGCAATCGCCTAGTGAAGGTGTATAAAGTTCTATGGAGTCGTCATGATGACGGAGATGCAACTTGGGAAACGGAAGACTATCTCCAGAAAGTTTATCCATCGTTCCATAAGGACTGGTCAGTAAATCTCGGGACGAGATTTCTTTAAGGGGGGAAGGGCTGTAACACCTCTGGTGTTAAGCTAGCATGACATCATTTCTCATCATGCATAATCATCTCATGATCATGAAGCATTCATATGTTATTCTTTTTCTCACAGAAAATGTCATTTCATGTGTTTGCTTGCTTATAAGTTTGCTTTGTTGAAGTGTTTCTTGTCTTGCTTTGGAGTGGTTAAGTCTTTCTAACCATCTAACCTTGTTGAGAAGTCAAAATGAAGGCATGGTTATGCTGGACATTTTGCCTAATCAAGTAGTTAAACCCTAGTCAACCCTATAGAGCCTCTAAAGTCCTTTTGTTTGACTAACAAAGACCTCTTTGTTAGAAGCTTTGCATGGCTGTGGGTCCTTAAGCAAAAGTGTGTAGAATTTAGTATGGAACAAAAGTTGTTTAAGGACCAACTCATGAAAATGGGTGTAGCATGGTGTTTTAGGGTCCACAAGGCAGAATTGGAAGAGTTTTAGACTTGGAATTTTTCCTAAGTCCTAAAGCTGGTTTCCAGTTTGGTCAGGCCATGTTTGGCATCGATCTGAGCCCAATCCAAGCCGAACCAGTGATCAATCCTTTAACCAAAGTTGCAGTCGGTGTATAGCTCTAACCAATGGTGCAGTTGGTTTAGCGTCTGATGGAGTGGTTAGTGAGTTAATCGCGTTTGAAGTTGGGCTGTCAGTCGGCCATTAGCCAACTGAATCGCCCGATTCAGTTTGAAGCCGTCGGCTTCAGTGGCCGACCGCGCGCAGGGGAAGAACGCCGCGTGGCGTTCGATTCCCGGCCGAGGCCAGCCAGCGCGCGCGGCGTGGCGTGCTTAAGCGCCCACGCACGCCTTCCTCCGCCAGAGCACGCTCCCTCCCTCTCTGCCTCGCTCCAAGCTCTCGCCGGCGACCGCGCGGGCGAAAAGGGGGGAAGTCGCCGTCCGCCGTCGTCTCGCCGTGCATTCGCCAAGCAAACCGCACCGCTAGCCTCGCCTTGGTCTCCCGCATCGTTGGCGCTAGTCAGTGCTCTTCGGCAAGCCCTAGGTGAGCCTCGGGACGAGCTTCCGCCATGGCCGCCATGACCGCCGAGTTCGGTCCGCCGTGGTCGGCTTCCTTCCCGTGGGTTTCAAGATGCTTTAGCTAGCGTTCGCAAGTCAGTGAGCGTCCAGGAAGAAGGAAGTGAAGTCGGTTTAGCCGATTAGGGTTTGGTTGCCTCGGTCCGCCATCGTCGCCGTCCGCCATGGTTGCCGGAGACTGGCATGGCGTGGTTCCGAGCTTTCGGAGTGAAATCCGTAGCGTCCGAGCCTTGCGCTAGGTCCGTGGGAGTTCGGAGACTAGGAATCTCGAGTCGGTTAGCCTCGGCATGGCCGGAGTTGCCCGGCGTGGAGAGCCCGCGCCGCCGTGGCCGCCATTGCCGGCGTCGTGCTCGATCCGTAGTGTCGCTAGGGTCGAGAGTGGTACCGTTCGTCGCGGAAGGATGAGAGGAGTCCGTCGGTGGAGTTGGTTTCGCCGGAGGAGCCGCCGTCGGCGAGCTCCGGCGAGGTCAACATCTCCTCTGTTTCTCTGTGTATGGCAGGTGGGGTCGCTTTGACCACGGGCCCCGGCTGTCAGCCACTTGGGTGCAAGTTTGTTGTGTGCGTGTAGCAGTTAAGGTTTAGGGTTTTTGAATAAATGTTTTCCAGAAATATGGTTAATACTTGTTTAAATCATAACTTGTGTTCTGTTAATCCAATAAATGTGAAACCAATTTTGTTAAGTTTGTCTTGATGAGATCTGTACATGAAAAATATGATATGCTCTGTTATGATAGTTTTTATATGCAGTAATAATTAATTTGTGTTTAGGCTAATATCTTGTTTAATGCATAGTAAATCATGTTTTGCTCAGAAAAATATGGGGTTTGTTTTGATGAGCTAGGTAGGTAATGTAGAGTCACAGAAAAATGATAACTACTGTTTGGTTGTGAAATAATTTGAAGTTAACTTTTAATTTGGTTAAATGCTGTTTTCTTGTATAAATTGTAGTAATTAAAATATATGGAATTTGAGTCTCATAATTTTTATAGACTGCTCTTATGCTGGAAAGCTCTAAACAAAAATATGAAATTGGTTGTTTGACACTTTTAAAAGTAGGGTGTAGTTCAAAGTATCTTTTCACCCTGATATTTGTCTTTTTCATACAGAATTATATATACATGCAATTGTCCTGAAATTTGTACAGTATGTTTTACTGTCTGTTAAGAACCTCCAGTAATTTTTGTAGATTTTTCTAAAGCTGTTAGCTATGAGGTGCAGTTATAAGCTTGTTTTAGTAGGATAATGAGTTTATTTAGAATCAAGCTTTTGTATCTTTTCATGGAGGGAACCAGCAGGTGTAAAATAGTCTTTTCAGTGTATGCATGTTGATTGTGCTTTGCATGAGTGGTGTAGCTTTTCTCTAAATAGAGTGTTGTACTCTACCAGAGAGGAAATATGCGCCTATTCGGTCAATTCAATTGCAATGCATTTTTCTATGCCCATGTATCCTCCATTCATTCTCGCATATGCATCATAACAGGTTCGGTAGAAGAGACAGTGATAGCCGAGGAAAACGAGGAGCAGCCTCAGGAGCAGGAACCAGGAGCTATCGGGGAAGAGTTTGAAGAAGAACTTCCGGAGTGCCCGAATCACCAACCGAGCACCTTCGAGAAAGGCAAGCCCCGGAGCATTTCTAACTACCTACAGTTTATGATTAACTTAATCTGCTTATGTTTGTTGCATTAAGTATAGGAGTTGTTTGATACCGTTGATGCATCACTATTCATACCTTGTTACCTTGAAATATCATCCTTGATACCTATATAGAGTCAGGTCCGAGTTATGCTTAGAATTGCTTAGACCGGTAGAAGTCGGGCAACCTTCATGTTACCCGCGAGCAATAGGTGGTTACTTGACCGATTAACCAAATATTTCCATTAAGTGGGATAACTGAGTGTTGTGGAAAAATGGAGATCGGCAGATTCCTGTAGTTTATGCTACAGCATTTCTAGCCGTGTTTTATGGGAATCAGTATCTTGTGAGATAGACTTCTTGTCATGTTGAACGCATGTCCCACATTTAGCTGGAAGGATAACTCGTTCCGACCGCGAAGCCGCTCATTGTTCCAGGCCGGCTCTCAGGTCCTACGCATCAGCCGAAGCCACGGTGGAGGGTTAGTGGGACGCGGGGGCGCGAATAGTAAGACCCGGGTGATGGTGGTTAAGTCCAACTCCTTGGCAGTCGGGCTTGCCTCCGGGTGTGATGGTGGCGGTTGAAACCGCGACTCCTGGAACAATGTTGTGGTCATCTGTAGCTCACCGACGGGTGGGTGTGGTTTGTGTGGGAAATAAATCACCAGCTGGTTAGTAATCGATTATAATCGCCATCGCTCCTGGATAGTGAGCACTTGACTCGAACGCTGATCAATCTCGATACTGAAAAATGTGGAACACGAGACAGCTATCTTTATACTTTTGGAAATGGTCACTCGGTCTGTTTGTTACATTTTCGGTGATCGTTGGATCACTACCATGTTTGTTCTAGTGCAGTTTTGCTAATCTAGTAAATAGGGTAATTACTATTTAAATTGACAGCTAGAGGGCAGGAGAACTATTTAATTAACAAATGGCTTTTATGCAAAAGTGTGATCTATTGCCAGCCTCCATTATATACTAGTCTTGCATACTCCTTGGTGTCACTTTATTTCTGGTTTAAGGCGGGTAAGTCTAGCTGAGTACCTTCTCGTACTCAGGGTTCTACCCTTTTGTTGTTGCAGATGGCCAGGTCTTCCATGGTTATTGCATCAATTGCCTCTTTCCAGCCTCGGGTGAATTCTAGGTCCCGGGCAAGGACCTCTTCTGTTCGTATCTTTTGCTATGTTAAGGATGACTACTAAATGGCACTGTAATCTTTAAGTGTGCGTGTGTGAATTTCGGAACAATGTTTCAAGTTAAGCTTCCGCTACTGTTTTCAAAACCAGTTTGTAATAACTAAGTTGCTACTCCGAACCATTTATGTAATCTCGGTCGTATGACGGTCAATGCTGAATATTACGATCCTATGTTGTGATGTTGGAAAGTTTGAAATCCTTCGTGATTTCACGGACTACCGGGTTTATAGGGGCTCAAGTGCCACAAATTTACTGCCCCGGCGGAGAATTTCGTACTTGTGCTCTTATAAATTGGTCGGTTCTGTTACAGAAGACAAGAAGGGGAGGTAGAAGATCAAGATCAACACAAGACCTCGCCCAAGTCAAGTGCTATGAATGTGAGAAGATGGGTCACTTTGCCTCAAAGTGTCCCAACAAGCTTGAGAAGAAGGCTCAAGCAACCCAAGTGAGGCAAGGCATTGAGAAGCAACATTTGAGCAAGGAAGAGAAGGCTCAATCAAAGAGAATTTGCTACTCATGCCGGGAAAGGGGACACATGGCAAATTCATGTCCCCTAGTTTGGGTACCATCAAAGAGTGGATGAATGTGTGTAGGTACCATGGCATTGGAGGCTTGATTCAATTTGTTCCATGTTGATCATCATGTGATTGAATCAAGTAATAAAACTTATTGCTATTCTCATCCCAATGCCAAGTTAAGTAAAGTGAAGTCCAAGTGGTATAACATACAAGTGCAAAGTTCAAGTTGTGGTGATTGATTGGAGATATTTGAAGGCTTGCAAATGATAGATGGAGAAGCTTGATATTTGATGATCATGAGCTACTAAGGTATATCTCTTGTTGATCATATTCTTTTAGATGCATATGAGTTGATTGAATTGGATAAATATGCATATGTTGTTTGCTATAAGATGATTGAACGGATTTGTTGCTTAGTGATCAAAATTGAGTTAGTTTGAAAGGATATGATCATGGGACTTCTTTTAGTAAGTGTTTTGAATGGATATATGTCTTGTGAGATTATTCAAACAAGTTAGCTTCAAGTTTGATTCAAATTGGTAAAGTATAGCTCAATTGCTCAAAATTGTCCAATATTGCAAATCTGAGTAAGCTGAGAAAATAGCCATGTTTGGATGATCAAAATTAATTGGATTGGCTTGAAATTTGGTGTACATGCTCTACACTTGTGGTATTAGTTGTTGTGCAAAATTCACGATAATTGGATAAGTGATGCTTCAGTTTTGGAGTGGATATTGTCAACTATAGTGCAGCAGTTTTCAGCATGTAGTACTATGGAAAGATTTGAAATCTGGTAGCAATCTAGAAAGCCAATGAAGCTCAAATTTTTATGGCTGCTAGAACTCTTAGAGAAGAACATCTCCACCAAATTTCATGGTCATTGGACTTATATTTTGGGAGATATGCATGTTTCCTTGAGAAGGACAGAATCTGCCAGAAAAGTGACAATAATTGGATTGATCTAGAGTCACTTTGATTGAAAGGCCCTCAAATTGGAATCATGTTTATAAGTGGTTGAGGGACCTATGTTTGGTTTTGAGATGAGCTAGAAGTATGACAAAGATGAGTACAAGTTCATTTGATTGAAGAGTGTATTTGGCACACATTTGGTACTCAAATTGAAGATCAAGACCAACATCAAGATGAAGAGAAAGATCAAGTCCTAGTATCAATTGAAGATCATTTGGAAGAAAGAAAAGGACTCAAAGAAGGAAGAGTTGAACTCAGGCAACCTTGCAAGAAGCTTCCATCATGATGAGTTCACCACTGGATCAATCAAACAAAGGCATTTCGAGTAAGGATCACGGATGTTCTTTGGAGAGAGGTCACTTCTCCCTTATGTAGGGGCTTGCCGCCTTTTGTAGGTTAACCAAGTGTGGTACTTGGAAGGATAATATGGAAGTGGTGATTCAAAGGATATTTGAGATGCTTAGTTGAAGCAATAAAAGGATTGACCAAGCAAAGCAAGCAACATCCAAGATAGAAAAGCAAATCTTGTCAACTCAAGTGGTATTTATATGCAAGCAAAGGTCAAATGAAGAAGCAAGCCAACCACAACAAGATAGTGCACTTGATCATATGGGTTAAGATTTGATTCCTTCAATTGGTATCTATTGGTCTTCACCATGGACTTCACATTGCTATTTTCGGAGTTGGAATCAAATGACTAACCTCTACTCCAAGATAGCAAGGTATCATTGTTTGTCATATGCATTCATACTATGCTTAGGACTTGATTAGAGCATATAGACATTCTTATGGTACCACCTAGGAGCATTCATGAAAAATCAAATGATTTTAATGCTTATATGATGCCACTATTATTTCTATGCTTTACATGATCTAGTGGTAACATATGACATGTTTATGGGCTTGCAATCCTAGTGTTTAATCTAGAGAATAAGCAATGGAACTTTTAACCAACGTGAGTAAGATAACCATTGCAAAAATGTGTGAAGAAGCTTACTCTAGAGCAAACCGTGTTGAATGTTTCATGCAAATAATCTAGGTTGAACCATAAATGAAATGGAACAAACTCTCTCCTAGACAATTTGAACCTCCGTCATGCAAACCTTTTATGGAAATAGATGACAAAGGGGGAGAAAGTGTAACAAAGATAAAAGATAAAATGACAAAGGGGAATACAATGACAAAGAGGGAGAGAATGTAAAGATAAAATGAAAATGATTTTTGAGCACACAAGTAGGGGGAGCAAGCTCATGAACTTGGTTGTTGCATTTGATATGTGCATAATCATGTGCTTGCTTGCATTGCATTAGTTTCAAATTTTTATATGCATGCTTGTGTGGTGTATGCTAGTTATAGGACTTAATTGATGATTTGTTAACTAGCATGCATAGGATGATAGCTAGACTTGTGCTTTCTATGCAAAACTAGACCCTTGCTTTTAATGTTGATCTCACGGGGTTTTCTAGTTTTTATGATGTCTAGCTACTCTTGGTGCTAAAGAAGGTGTACAAGTATGAACTTCATCGATATCACGCTTCAAAGGTTATTCTATACACCTTAGCACCTTTTGGTAGTAATTACTCTTCCACACTTCGGTATCTATGCATATGTGCAAGTTTCATTTCCAAACACTCTAGCACATATGTAGGGGGAGCTAATACTACCAATTCGGGTTTGTGATACTTGTCCAAAATCCTTTACACATGGTAAAATAGCTTGGGCAAGCAACATGAATCCAAACCAAGTTAGCAATTTACATTCTTGTGAAGTGCTAGCTTGGAATAAGCATAATTTCCATATCTTTGTAGAGTTGTCATCAATTTCCAAAAAGGGGGAGATTGAAAGGTCCTAGTTTGGTTTTGGTAATTGAGTGACAACTTAGGTGGACTAATTGGTGTTTATGTGAGATACACAGGAGATTAGTCCACAGGTACATGTGTGTGAGCACTTGAGCCATGGAGGTGAATGGCTTGGACTTGATGTGAAGCTCACACATGTGATGATCATGGAGGAGCTTAATGCACATGAAACATGACATGGAGTCATGTGGCTAAGATGGTGAAGATCAAGGCAAGACTTGGCTTGATGGACCAGTTGCGAAGGTGAAGGGGAAGTTAGATGCTTTGAAGCCGTTGGTACCGAGTGTCGGGAGGCTTAAGCAAGACTTGGCGCCGAAGGACCGAAGCAATGGTGAATAGCAAGTGATGTCAAGATCGATGGACCATGGAGGCCATGTGATGATATGAAGTGGATCATATCATTTGATCTAGGTTGGTGCATGTGTTGCATCAACACCGGAGGAGATAGAATGGAATGCGCAAGGAAAAGGTATGTATAGGGCATTTCATTTCACCGGTCATAGGTGTGTAGAGAAGATTATGACCGGGTTTAGGATAGATGGCCGTACTATTAAGAGGAGCAGACTTGTTTGCATATCGGTCATCTAGTGCCACTTGAACGATCTAACTTTGCGATGTTGCTAGGATCGAGTGGCGTGGTGAGACCAAGTGAAAATCCTTTGAAAAATGTTTATGAAAATGCTAACACACATGCACAAGGTTGTATACACTTGGTGGTGTTGGCACATTTGCAAAGGAGAAGGTGTTGGAGTTGAATTGAATCAACTCGGAGAAGTTTTCAGAGAAACCTTTGGTTGAAAAAGAGAAGCGATGGATCTTGGATTGGAATTCTGTACTAACCCTTTGTGAGTTGGATTAGCTTTGTATGTGGGATGTGTAGCCCTCTGAATAAGCTTTCCAAAATGTCCAAGATCATCGAAATCGGAGTTCGGAGCTAAGAGTTATGGCCGTTTTAGCGAGGAGTTCAGGATGCTGAAGTCGGTAGTACCGACCCTACTACCGACCCCTCTGTGGGCAGCGCGCAAACTCTCTGTTCGGAGGAGTTTTGGCCTAGAGGTAGTACCGCCATAAGGCCGGTAGTACCGATCCTACTACCGACCCTTGTGTGCAGCGCGCAAACTCTCTATTCGGGAGACGGTTTGGCCTACCGGTAGTACCGCCATAAGGCCGGTAGTACCGGACACGGTAGTACCGACCCTAGGGGTCGGTGGTACCGAGGTTTGGAGGAAGTTTGGGAGCGTTCTGTGTAGATCTAGATTCGGCCTACCGGTAGTACCGCTATAAGGCCGGTAGTACCGGGGCCGGTAGTACCGACCCTACTACCGACCCTACTACCGCCCGTGTTAGAAAGTCGTTTCTAACGGTCTTTTGGACCGCCGGTAGTACCGACCCTCCCCCTGGTAGTACCGACCATAGGCGTGGGAGTTCGGGAAAAGGGGAAAACGGTTAGTTTGTGGCTCCCCTCTATAAATAGAGGGGTGGCCGGCCCTTGGAGGGTGTTGAGCACCCTAGGGACTTTGTGTCCATGGTTGGGGAGTGCTTAGGAGCCCTCTAACTCGCTTGTGCTTGCTAGTGTGCGAATCTATTGCGAGTGAGTGATTCTAGTGCGTTGCTTTGAGAGATTGCATCGAGTGGCACTAGATGTTCGAGTTGCAAGCCGGTGGTGCTTATTACTCTTGGAGGTTGCCACCTTCTAGACGGCTTGGTGCTTGTCTCCGTCGTGAAGCCCGCGTGAATATTGTGCGTGGCTCCGGAGAAGCTTTGTGAGGGGCATTGTGCTCGCCCTGTGGGAGATCGCGAAGAGCAACTCTAGTGGAGAAGAGGCGTGAAGAGCGCCAAGTGGTCCGGCCGGATCGAAAGCTAGAGCTCTTGGTGAGCACTCCATCGTGGAGAGGTTGGCTTAGTGTCACCACTAGCAAGAGGATCGGCGGCAACCTTGGGCTTGCTTCAACGGGGACTAGCTTGGTGGCAACCAAGTGAACATCGGGATAAAATCTTGTGTCCCCATCCCTTGTTGCTCTTATTATTCTTGTTTCCTTGCATATTACGCTTGTTCTTGTGTTCTTCGTGTTCTTCCTCCCTCCATCACTCTATCTTAGGTTGGGAAGGCTCGATCCACATTTTGGCAAGGAACCAAGACTTGGGGAAGCTACAATCGTCATCTACATCATCTAGGGAAGTGAGGTAATTGCTAGATCTGAGATTGCATCTCACTCACTTCGATTTCGTAGCTCCCTGCAGGTGCCCGGTAGTACCGGCCTAACGCCCGGTAGTACCGGTGTCGGTAGTACCGGCCTAGCAGCCCGGTAGTACCGACTGCCTGTTGTTTACACTAGCTTGTATTGCAATATTTATTCTTGTGCTAGTGTTTAGTTGCTTAGTTTGTGTAGCTAAGTTGAGCTCTCTAATTTGGCTTGTGTAGCCTTGTTATTGAGCATTGCTAGTGAGCTTAGGCTTTGTGCTTTGCTTGCTAGATTACATAGGAGCTCCCCCGTGCTTGAAGTACTAGTTGCATAGGCTTGTGTGACCTTGCTTCTAGAATTGGTTAGGTGAGCTCTAGCTAGCCCGACACCTTATTTGCATTGATTAGGATCTTTTGTAAGGTGTCATAGAGTATAGGTAGATGGGTGTAGTCTTGGCTAGACCGATAGTTTTAATTCTGCATTTGTTTCGGTTAGCCGCTCTAATTAAGTTTAATTTTAAAAAGGACTATTCACCCCCCTCTAGTCCGCCATCTCGACCTTTCACCCGGCCCCGGGCCCGCCGTGCCGAGGAGGAGGAGAGGAGGAGGAGGTGGAGGAGGAGAGGAGGAAGAGGAGGAGGAGGTGGAGGTGGAGGAGGAGAGGAAGAAGAGGAGGAGTGGAGAAGAGAGGAGGAGAAGGAGGAGAAGAGTGGCCCCGCCGTCAAGCCGCTTCGGTCGTCCCCGTCGCCGTCACCGAAGCTCGTTCTTGCTATTCTCGTCGCGAAGGTATGCCCTATGTAGTTAGTAAATAGTTTGTAGTTAGTAGTTAATAGTTAGTAGTTAGTAGTAGTGTTAGTAGTAGTTAGTAGTGTTAGTGTTAGTAGTAGTGTTAGTGTTAGTAGTAGTTATACTACTTCGATACTGTTATCTGCATGGAAATAGAAGTAAAGTACATGGCTCATCTTGGTACTATTGTGATTGTTGGCCTTCGTGACTATGTCTGGTATACATGTGGTTGTTGGCCTTCGTGCCGACCTTTTCTGCAGGTTTTGGGAACCTCCCCGTGCAGGGGAGGTGCTACCAAAATTTTCGGTCGAGACTAACCATATGCTCTTTTTTTGGCAGGAGGAGGACCCGTCGGAGGGACTCGGCGACCCCGATCGTCTTCGTCGGCGTTGCGGGTCTGCCTGCACCACGTCGTGTCACCACTGCCCTGACTCACCACTGCCCCGCTACCCTGACCTCACCGACACCTTAGGTATAACCCCTCTATCCGTATCCTTAGGTATCTGGTCTTTGGTCGTGTAACCTAGTTAGACGTCTCCCGTTCGAAAGAGATACAATCTTAGATATTCAGACCTTTGCATATCTGCGACCGTTAGGGAAGACGGTGAAGAAGACGGATGCTAGGCAGATGATGCTCACCAGGGAGACCGACCTCACTACGGAGCAGTACATCCAGGTACGTATAAAACAGTAATAATGATTGGTCCATCCATCACTTAGCGGCTCTTCTAACATATTAAATACTTATTGTCTTGCAGTTTTGTCCTGGTTGGTGCGCTAATCACCTAGACTGCTGGTTGGCCATTGTGGACAAGTGGAAATCGGACGAGTGGTACGAGAGGCACAGTGCCCGCCGAGACTGCCGCCTACAGATGCCTGGGGTGCCACACCACCAAGGCAACCTTAGCCTCAACGCGTACACCGACAGATGGGTATGCTCTACTGATTTTTTTATTCTAACACTCAATTACTCATTACTTGTAATCATCTGTGTGTTTTCCTCGCAGTCCCAGTCGCATGGTGGTGAGGAGTGCCTCACTTTCAAGGTGTACCACTTGTCACACCAGGGCAAGGCGACTGCAGCGAGCACCCAGTACAACCCGAACGCTGGGCCCGAGGCATACACCAACGCGAACGCCTACACCAAGGTCACCGAGTACACCACGGCGGCTCGCGAGCGCCATGGGGAGGACTTCGATCCGGCCCGCCAGCCCCTAGATACAGATCTGGTGATGAGGTTGGGAGGAGGGAAGCAGCACGACCGGTATTGGATAGCCAACAGCGCAGTTGACTTGTCCTCTGTTCCCAACCTCACCGAGATTCGAGCTGCCAGCACGAGCTCCTCCGTCCTCATACGACCTCGGCAGCCGACCTCACAGTAGATGATGGCAACACTTCAGGTAAGTACTTGTTCTATTCGTCGTTTATTGCTTTTACACATATACCTTGTCTTTGCATTGTTTAAACCTTACAGGACAAATTTTGCAGGCCCAGATGCAGGCCCAGGCGGACCAGGTGCAAAGGTTGCAGGCCATGCACGAGGCCCAGACGGCGGCCCATCGTCGCGAGTTACTGGCCGTCCAGCAGCGGGAGGCGTAGAGGACGCAGGACATAGCTCACTTCTTTGGGAGCCTGAACATCCTGGGTGTTGTCGTGCCTCCCTCGCTGCTCACTCTTGTTGTGCCTCATGTTACTTCTTCGACAGAGACTCCGGTGAGTATATATGGTTGTTTATATTTCTTTAACTTTTACGGCCGTCCTCCAGGTGCTAACGAATTTGCTTCTCCTTTGTGCACTCACAGTCGGAGGGTTCGGCACCGACTCCTCAACCTGGCCTTCCTCCGCACACTCTGCACATCGCTGGTGGCCCTCCTCCGCAGCCTGGGTGGCTCCCCGGTGGCCCTCCTCCGCCCTATGGGTGGCCAGGTTACCTTCCTGGCCAGTCGGGGTACACCGGGTGGCCATCTGGACCTCCGCCGCCCGGGTGGCAAGGTTGGCAAGGTGGTCCTTCGGGCGGGTCGTGGGACGCGTGGCAAGGTGGGGGTTCTTCACAATCTGAGCACCAAGGTGAGCAGTGAGTGCCGACTTAGATTTGTCATAGACTTGTGAGATGGATGTGATGGACTTGTGAACTTGTGATGAACTTGTAATAAACTTGTGACCTTGTGATGCATGGAGACTGAACGTGTGATATTTGTCTGAAATGGATATGCATGTGATATATGGATGTGTGATATATATGCATGTGATATTTGTCTGAAATGGAATATGGATGTGTGATATGTTTTCTGTGTAGGGAAATGAAAACACAAAAAAAATCCATTTTTTCCAGCTTTGTCGAGTGCCACACTCGACAAAGAGGCCACGACACTCGGCAAAGCTGGACAAATTTTCCCCAGCTCGGCCTCTTTGCCGAGTGTCAGTCCACGTGGCACTCGGCAAAGAGGCCCCCTTTGTCGAGTGCCGGCCCATGTGGCACTCGGCAAAGAGGCCGTCAAGTGACGGCTCCCGTTTGATTCGCCGAGTGCTGACCTGGCACTCGGCGAAGCCTTTGCCGAGTGCCCGATATTTGGCACTCGGCAAAGAAATCGTTGCCGACAATTTCTTCGCCGAGTGCCCTTCGTCGAGTGCGAGAGGCCCTTTGGCGAGTGCTGCAAAGCCTGAACCTCCTGTAGTATATGACAAGTTATGTGGGCCTATATATGCTTAATTTTATAGGTTACACATATAACTGATAAAAATTAAATCTATTTCTTTTATATTTACAAATAAACCCCCTTACAGCCGTAGCCGCGACCGCGAGTGCAGTGTGGCTTTTTACAGCCGATTCCACAAAAACAACAACCGTTTCAAGCTGCGTTATAACTACACGTCAAAATGCATCGAATGTTGCCAAATAATATGAAATATGTGCAACGGCCAACTCAAGAAAAGATCACTCCAAACGGCTATATGTTTATATACTGTCTGCAGAGCGCCGTTGTTTCAAGAGGCGGTATTTATAAAATCGCATTAGCCTTAGATTTGCAAATCTTTTCAGTTCGCAACTATTTTATGCAAAAAAAGAGAAAAAAATTAAAAGAAAAAAAAATCAAATCCTGCAGTGGACGCCGGCCGCGCGAGGCGCAACGGTTCCACACGGCGCCCCGCTCCCGCTGCCGCTGGATCTTCGCCGCGGACGCTTCGCTTCGCTTGGCGCCCGCGCCCGCGCCCCGCCCGTAACTGCCGCATGCACGAGTGAACGCGCGCCGGCACAGGCACAGCTCACCGCGCCACCACGTCTGGCGGGTCAGGGACCTTCCTCTTCTGCGCCGCGCCGCGCCGCCCCGTCCGGTGGGGACCAGGATCACCGACCGCGATATATACAGAGCAGACCGATCGACGACCGGCCGAGAAGGACGGACGGATCGTGACCGTGACCGTGAGAGCCGGCAGACGGAGGAATGGACGTGACGTTCGCGACGCCGGCGGGCCGGGAGTTCACCGTCGAGGTGTGGTACTTCGCGACGGTGCGGGAGATGAAGGAGGCGGTCCACGCGCGCGAGGGCATCCCCGTGGCGTCGCAGCGGCTCTTCCTCGCCGGGCGGGGGGAGGACGAGGACCAGGAGGAGCTCGACGACGCGCGCGACACCGCGCACTACGGCATCCTCCAGGGCTCCCGCGTCGTCCTCGTCCTCCCCGACGCCGCGCCGCCCTCGCCCTCGTCCTCCTCGGCCGCCGCCCCCGCCGCCGTCCGCGTCGCCGTGTCCGGCCCCGAGATCGGGCCGTGCGGCGTCGCGCTCGACGACGTCCCCGCCTCCGACACCGTGGCCCGCCTCAAGGAGCTCCTCCAGGACCGCACCGACGGCGCGCTGCCCGCCGCGAGGACGGCGCTCTTCCTCGACAAGGCGGAGATGGAGGACGGCAAGACGCTGGCGGACTACGACCCTCCGGCCGACGGCATCGACGTGAGCGCCGTCGTGCGGCCGCGGGCTCCCGCGGGGCCGGGTGGCGGCGGCGGCGGCGGCGGCGGAGCCGGGGCCAGGAACCAGCAGAGGATCGAGGTGAGTGTCGTGTTTGGCGAGACGGCAGTGGCGCTGGAGGTGGGCGCCATGGACGTGGTCCGGGACCTGCGCAAGGAGGTGGAGAGGCTGCGACTCCCCGTGCGCGACGGCGGCGGCGGCGGATACTTCTTCGTGTACAAGCAGAATGTTATGGATGAGGACCGTACCCTGCGGTGGCACGAGGTTAAGAACGGCGACACCATCGAGATCTTCAACGGCACCGTCACCGGCGGCGCCTGACGGGATGCCATCAGATCAGGGGTTTATCAAACGGGTTAGGGTTTGTTTCATCTCCAATCCTGCATTGAGATTTCAGAGCTTCATCCGTTTCAGGGTAGCCTGTCCACTAGTGATCGAACAATGCTATGCTGTAGTAGAAATTTTCTTCCATAGATAGGAAACTTCCCGGACTGGAAATGTGGGAACGCCCACAATACCGGGATTTAGTTAGATCAAATTCAAGAGATTTTATAGATTCATGGGACCTGTGCTTGAACTTATTATTTCGGATTAGAGATGTCAACCGTGAATTCCCCGTCGGGGTTACTACTCCATCTTCGTCCCCGCGGGGGGGGGGGGGGCATTTTCCCCATCTCCATCCCCTGAAGGCTCGCGGAAAATACTTCTTCCCCCATCCTCATCCCCGCATTAGCATTATACTACGTGATAACAAAATAGACACTTAGCAAAGCAAAATAATAGATCTCAAATACACATAAGTAAATAATATATAATTTTAAATAATCAATAAACATACGTATCTAATAATTTATCATAATCCGCATGCACATAAGACGTAGTCTTGTATAGGTACATAGGAATTAGATTTTCTTAGATGAGCCTTGACCATTTCGGGTCCCCGCGGGGAACAGGGACGGGGGACTACATACCATCCCCGTCCCCCATCATACCCGACGGGGATGATTTTTTCCTATTTAATTCTCCATGGGTATAATATTTATACCATCCTCGTTACCTAATGGGTGAATTCCCCACGGGGAATCAGGGAACGGGTCCCCGTTGACATGGCTATTTCAGATGATTTTAGCTATTTCAATAGTGTTCTGTGAGAGAGAAATATGTCAGATAAGTTCGAGCGAACAGAGGCAATAATCAAGGCATGACACAAGAACTTGAGAAGTTTCCAACCATTAAAGACTCAAATCACTAAATTGCATTTTAGTTATTTGTGAAAGGATATTAATTCATAGAACCCTTGATAAAAGAAAGGAATGAGGTGTACGTATCAATGGCCTATTCTTGAGAATTATATGTGTCCGCCAGATAAATTTTCCTAACCTCGAAAATGTCATCTAGTTTCCATAACCATTAATCCCGAAAGTGTCATCTAGTTTCCATAACCATCGTATTAGCACGAAACTATCTTTACAAACTCCTTATCACAATGCATGATTCCTATACCTAAAGCCTGTACTCCCTCTTCCCAAATTATAACTTATAAGTCATTTCAAAAAGCTTGGAGAGTCAGAGGTTTTAATGTTTGATCAGATTTATATAATAAGATAATAACATTTATGATATCAACTAAGTATTATTAAATTCTTTATTATTTATATTTTCATAATATATACTATTTAATGTCATAACATTTTATATTTTTCTCTATGAATTTGAGATGTTTTTGACTTTTTAAGATTTTTTGAATCTCTGCTCCTAAAAGAGCGAACCAGACCCATTCACAACTCGTGGTGAAGTCGAGTCGTGGCTTCGAGTGTCGTACGACATCTTGGACCTGGACGAACTGAGCGCTACACCATTCCTGGCTCCTGGGCTATTATCACGTGGGCCGTCTATCCCCCTCGTGGGCAAGCGCTAGTGTATAGAGGGGGCAGTGCACCTCTCAGCCGGCACTTCCTGTACCGAGGTACTTGCATACTACGGCGGTACACCACCAACACCCCCAGCCCCAGGCACCAAGCTTCAAGTAAAGGGGCGTAAGAGATAGAGGAAAGTAGGATATGCTAGAAATTAATTTGTTTTTTATGTTTTTGATCTACCTGATGCACTGAACTTTAATAGCCTGTTTGGTTTGGAGGAGTATCCGGTCCGGAATGGACTCATTCAGAATATCATAATTCCTTGTAGGTTTGGTTTATACTTTAACTGCAAGTGAATGCCGGCTTCGAGAATGTGCTCGTCCGATGGTTTCAGCAAGAACGAGGTGATCCGTGACTTTGGCCTACCGGTGGAACGACTCGATGATGGATGAGCTGAACCGATGCATCAAACCAAACGACATCTTTAGGCTCGGATATAGGTTTAGATCGTCTGGTGTCAGACCGTCGTGTGAACCAAACACACTATAAGTTCCTGCTATTTTCTGCTTGACTGTAGAATCAGTAAAAAGCTAATCTCAGCTGTTACCCTAGAAAATTGATGTCAAACGTGTATTTAGGATTGGTATGTCCAGAGATGTCCTTTACATTCTTCACTGTATCTTTTTATTATCAATACCATTTGCTAATTGATTTTTTTACTATAGTTCCCACTTGAAACATGTATTATTATAGATTCTTTGCTTAATACAGGGAATTGTAGAAAATGATTCTGGGAACCGACGCCTTTCATTCATTACATCAGTGTACATATACAGGCTTACAACTCGGGTTGCTTCAACTGCAACCGTGCATGTACATGAATACATCGTGGCGTCGTGCGCCGTATACAAAGGCTGACAGTATTCCTCAACACCCCCCGCAGTCTGATGGGTGAGTGACGCTGAACATTGAATCAACCCCCCGTAGTCGAATGTTGCAGCGGCGCTACACAAAGACTGGACCGGAGGCTTTCGAAGGTCGCCGTTGGGAGCCCTTTTGTCAACACATCCGCGAACTGCTGATCAGTCGGCACATGGAGAACACGCAGCTCACCCAACTGTACGCATTCCCGAACGAAGTGAATGTCCAGTTCAATGTGCTTCGTTCGCTTGTGATGCACTGGGTTCGACGACATGTAGACGACAGAGATGTTGTCGCAGAAGACCACAGTGGCCTTGTTGACGTTGCACTGAAGTTCACCGAGCAACTGACGTATCCAGATGCACTCGGCTGCCGTGTTAGCCACAGCATGGTATTCGGCCTCGGCGCTGGACCGGGAAACCGTGGGTTGGCGTTTCGAAGACCACGACACGAGTGAGTTGTCGAGGTACACACAGAAGCCGGACGTGGAACGCCTCGTGTCGGGGCACCCGCCCCAATCCGCGTCAGAGTACGCGGTGATGTCGAAGTCTGCCGAGGCACGAAGAAGTAGACCGTGCGACGTCGTGCCGCGGATGTATCGCAGAATGCGCTTAAGAAGTGCCAGGTGAGGCATGCGGGGATCATGCATGTGTAAACACACTTGCTGAACGGCAAAAGCGATATCGGGTCTTGTCATGGTCAGGTACTGAAGGGCCCCCGCTAAACGGCGATAGGAGTGGGCGTCGTCGACAGCAGGGCCACTTGCATCAAGCTTGCCTTTGGCGTCGATGGGCGTGGAAACAGGCTTGCAAGAGGACATGCCTGCCCGCTGAAGTATGTCTTCAGCATATCGGTTTTGAGTGAGATAAAATCCATCTTTTGTTCGTTTGACATCAATGCCAAGGAAGAAACTGAGGTTCCCCATGTCTCGAACAGCAAACTCAGAACGGTGTTTGTCAACAATTTGACAGAGCAAGGCTGTGTTAGAGCCGGTTAGCACAATGTCATCGACATATAGGAGAAGGTAGGTAGTCTGTGTTCCTCGTTGAAGAACAAAGAGGGAAGAATCAGAACGAGATGGGCAGAATCCAAGCTGTATCACGAAGGCAGTGAATCTGGTGTACCAGGCTCGCGGAGCCTGTTTTAAGCCGTAAAGAGATTTGTCAAGAAGGCAGACAACTTCTGGACGATTAGCATCAACAAAGCCAAGAGGTTGCTGACAGAGGACGTGTTCCTGAAGATGGCCATGAAGGAAAGCATTGGAGACATCCAATTGTTTTGTCGGCCAACACCGTGATGCCGCAATGGTAAGAACAGTCCTAATAGTGGCCGGCTTGACAACTGGAGAGAAAGTTTCCCCAAAATCGATACCAGCCCGCTGAGTGAATCCCCGGACTACCCAACGTGCTTTGTATCGTTCCAGTGATCCATCCGGATTGAGTTTGTGTTTAAAAATCCATTTCCCGGTCACAACATTGGCACCTGGAGGACGATCGACAAGTCGCCAGGTGCGATTGCGCAGAAGTGCATCATGTTCGGCAGCCATGGCATTGCGCCAGTTGGGATCTTGCAAGGCTGATCGAACAGACTTTGGGATGGGGGAGATTGTGGGGACATCACTAGTGAGAGCATATTTGGGGTTGGGTTTGAAAATACCGGCCTGAGATCTTGTCTGCATGGGGTGTGTAGGGACAGCTGGGACAGGATTGGTGTTCGAATTTGTAGGGGATGCAGACGAAGATGGAGGATTAGGGAAGGGTGGATCCGTGGTAGGCTGTAGTGGTGATGAGGAGTTGCTGATTGGGTTGGATGAATGAGAATTGTTGCTGGTGGAAGTGGTGTTCAGTCGAGCAGCAGTGGCAGGACACTGCTGAATCAGAACGGTGCCATCATTGTTAACTGTAGCGGGTTCAGCTATTGTCGGATTTGGTTCAGACAACATAGAAAGAAAGGGAAACCGAGTTTCATCGAAAATGACATGACGCGATGTGATGACACGTCGTGTCTGAATATCCAAGCATCGATACTCGCGGTGATCTTGGGGATATCCAAGAAGCACACAGGGAGTGGAGCGGGGGCTAAGCTTGTCAGGTATAGTGGATGACTGATTGGGAAAGCAGAGGCAGCCGAAAACACGTAGGTGATCATAGCTTGGTGGGGCACCAAGAAGGAGTTCATGGGGTGTGGACCGTCCACTTGTACGACAGGGACGTCGGGCCTCAACCCAGTATGTTGTTGGCAAACCAGCATGAATAAGCAAGCTCCGAACACAGTCGTTAATAGTACGAATGATGCGTTCGGCCTTTCCATTTTGAGAGGATGTGTATGGACAGGAAAGGCGGAGGACAATGCCGTGTTTTTCACAGTGGCTGCGAAAAGCATGGTTATCAAATTCCTTGCCATTGTCAGTCTGAAAAGCTAGAATAGGAAGACTGAACTGAGTCTGAACATAGGCATGGAAGGCCATTAGACAGTGAAAGACATCAGATTTTGCACGCAGTGGGAATGTCCAAGTGTAATGAGAATAGTCATCAGTTAAGACTAAATAGTATTTGAATCCAGAAAAACTAGAAATAGGCGATGTCCAAATATCAGCATGCACAATTTGGAAGGGAACATAGCTTACTGAAGTGGATGAAGTAAAGGGCAGCCTAACATGCTTGCCAAGCTGACAGCTATCACAGACAGGAGACAATCTACTAGGGACAAATTCTAGATAACGTAAAGTGTGCTAAAGTGTGCGGCGTCCCGGATGGCCGAGCCGTTGATGCCAGAGATCGACGGTCGGTACTGTGGTGACCAATGCCTCTGGGAGGGGGGAATGCAGAGGCAGAGGATAGAGGTCGCCATGGCTGTTACATCGGAGGAGCACCGTTTGTGTTGGAAGATCCTTGATAGAAAAACCAAAGGGGTCAAATTCCACACTAACATTATTGTCCCTAGTAAGACTGCGCACAGAAATAAGGTTTTTAACAAGAGAGGGTGAAACAAGAATATTGTTGAGGTTTAAGGAGGAGCGAGTTGTAGGAATAACAGTAGAAGCACGATGAGTGACAGGCATAGTCATGCCATTGCCAACAGTGATAGGTGGGGAATTGAAGACAGGTTGGGAGGAGGAGAAATTACCAGTGTTGGATGACATGTGAGAAGAGGCGCCAGTGTCAAGGAACCACTCCGCAGTTTGCGGCCCCGTCGAGGGAACGTTCGCCGTGGCCAGGGCAGCGAGAAGAGCCTGCTGATTCCATACGTCTGGCGATGGCGAAGATGGATTGTAGCTGCTAGGTTCCTGGGATGCCTGGCCGGAGATGTAGGCTTGGTGAGGTGATGTTCCGGGCCGGGGACCGAGAACGCCAGCAGCAGGTGGTCTGAATGGCATCTGCCATGCCTGTACCATTCCGGTCCAGGGATTGGTGCCTGGTGTCCAAGTCGATGGACCCCGGGGAGCAGAAGAGTTGCCACCATAAAATTGCTGATGGTAGCCACGGTCACGGCCACGTCCACGCCCGCGCCCACAGCCGCCTTTGTAGGAGTAATGAGGGGCCGAGCCGCCGGTGGTGGGTGTTGGTGGCTGTTGGGCAGGCGGAGCCGCACTGCTGGAACCACCACCGTCAGAGGAAGCAGGTGGCTTGGAGCCACTGTTGGCGAGCAGGGCGTGCTGGACAGAAGTATTGGCATGTTCCTTGTCGTACTGTTCCTCCAGGAGAAGATAGGAACGCGCCGAAAGGAAAGTGTGCGGCGGTTGCCGTGAGGTGATCGCCGGAACCGCGTGACGGTACTTCGAACTGAGGCCGCGGAGCATGTTCAGAACTTGGCTCGTCTCGCGCACCGGCTGAACGACGTCGCGGAGAGCATCAGCAAGTTGCTTGAGGCGCCCGGTGTACTGGGTGATGTCCATATCGCCTTGCACCAGATTCCGGAATTCGGCCTCCAGATACACAGCCCGATGCAGTTCATTGTCGCGGAACTGCTCTCGGATGGCCTGCCAAATCCGGTACGCCGTGGGCTTCGGAGTACGAACGATGTTGCGTACATCCTTAGCGATGGAGATGTAGAGCCAACTGACAATGCACTGGTCGATGATGATCCAGTCAGTGTCGTGGCGCTGCTCACGGGTCGGTGGAGAGGAGATGTGGGAGACAAGATTGAACTTGCCGAGAAAAGCATCGAAGA
Source organism: Coix lacryma-jobi var. lacryma-jobi (assembly GCA_009763385.1). NCBI lineage: Eukaryota > Viridiplantae > Streptophyta > Magnoliopsida > Poales > Poaceae > Coix > Coix lacryma-jobi. Next base: position 155,902,669 of record CM019827.1, on the reverse strand, counting down.
AACAGCGTCATTCATCGTAGTTGGGAGTGGCGAGTTCAAGAACAACAGGGACATGAGATTTAATGTTGATGGTTTGAAGAACGGCGATGGGAGGAGTGGAGGCGGCGGAACTGACATCGCCGGTGTAGGAAAGGCCGTCGAGAGATGAGTGGGAAGAAGAACCAGAGGAAGAGTTGTCAGCATCGAAGAGAGGATTAACATCCATGGAGAAAGGGGCAGCAGTGGTGGGCATTCGCCGTCGATCGGGCGAACTGAAGGAGGACGATGGTCGAGCGGCGAGCGGTTGGATCAGGAAGGAGTCTGGTCGTCTGATACCATGTAGAAAATGATTCTAGGAACCGACGCCTTTCATTCATTACATCAGTGTACATATACAGGCTTACAACTCGGGTTGCTTCAACTGCAACCGTGCATGTACATGAATACATCGTGGCGTCGTGCGCCGTATACAAAGGCTGACAGTATTCCTCAACAGGAACATCTTAAACCTTGTTTGTTTGATCTACGACTTTTGCTCATATATGCATTTTATCATTTCTTTAACCAAAAATCAAAATAAAGTCGCCCTACCTCTATTTTCAAGCTGGGTCCGCCACTGTCCTGGAGCGAGCGTGTGTTTATGTCGCGATGAGCTGCCGCAGCCGGGCACGACGCCCCCGGGGCAGGCGAAGGAGGCACCTCCAGGAGATCTGTTCGATTCACTCATCGTGTCGCCATCAATCGTGACATGCCCCACTTGCGCTTCGTCGCGGAGAATTATGATCAGCTCGTCTCTCCTGCACAATCAAGATGAGTATGCTCAATTTAATTGGGCCGACATTCTTGGCACCGCACAGTCCAAACCCACCCATGACTCACGCCCACCTAAAAATAGGCCCAACTGACCACCGTCCGATCCGATCCTTCCAGTTCGCATCGCAAAACCGCACGAAGAGATGCCTCCTCTACCGCCGCTGCCGCAGGCGCGGCGCTTACCGGCGGCGCTGCTAGTGCCGGCGCGGGGCCTCCTCGAGGCGCGCGTGCCGTGGGCGCGAGACCGGGCCCTCGACCACGTCGTGGAGCGGGAGGGCCACCTGGTGCCGTTCCTCCTCACCAAGGACGCGCTCCTCGCCGCCACGCCGCCGCCGCACGCCGTGCCGCTGCACTCTCTGCCCTCCACCATCCTGTTCCCGTTCCGCCCGCTGCGCTTCCTGCGGCTCTACCCCTCGGCGTTCGCGCTCTCGCCGCACCCCGTCGAGGTCTCCCCGACGCCTCGGCTCTCGGCGCTGCACGCCGCCGAGGCGCAGGTCGTCGACGCCACCCTACCCGACGCCGCTGACCGCCTGCTTCGGCTGCTTATGCTCGCCCCCTCCCGCGCGCTCCCGCTCCGCCTCGTCGGGCGCCTCCGGCTCGACCTCGGCCTCGCGTCGGACTTCCAGCGTTCGCTGCTCCCCAGCTACCCGGACTACTTCGCGCTCTCCCCGGACGGCAGCCTGCTCGAGCTCGTCTGCTACAGGAAGGACCTCGCCGTGTCGGCGATGCAGGGCTACGCGCAGCGCACCGGCGGCTACAAGGTCGGCGACGCGGTGGCCTTCCCACTCTCGTTCCCCAGAGGATTCGAGCTGGACAAGAAGGTGCGCAAATGGCTGGACGAGTGGCAGCGGCTTCCGTACATCTCGCCCTATGAGGATGGGTCGCACCTGGCGCCAAGGAGTGACATCACGGAGAAGAGGACCGTGGCGGTGCTGCACGAGGTCCTGAGTCTCACAGTGGGGAAGAAGATGGAGAAGGAGGTGCTGGTCAAGCTCGGGGAAGCGTTGCGGCTGCCACCGGGGTTCAGGAAGGTGGTAGCTAGGCACCCTGGGATTTTCTACTTGTCGCACAAGCTGAGGACACAGACAGTAGTTCTCAGGGAATCATACAGGAGGCATATGCTTGTGGACAAGCACCCCATGATGGGGATAAGGTATCAGTATCTGCATTTGATGCATATGGGGATGGAGGAGGTTGGAAAGGGCAAGGGCAAAGATCGAAGGAGTAGTCGTAGTGAACAAAACATTGGGGAAGAGTTTGGTGCCACAGGGGAGGGTGATGAAAATGATGAGGAATATGATGATGAAGACGACGAAGACGAGGTAGACGAAGAGGACTTGGAAGCGGGTGTTGCGTCTGAGGATCACGAGAGTGATGACGGCGTTGATGAGGATATGGAGGAACAAATTTCTCATTGAGCTTTGAACCGGCAACCACTCTTCAAGGGGAGGTGCTTGTACATCTCTTTGTTTGAACTGCATGAATGTGCAACGAACACAGAAATACATATGTACAATCAACTCTGGTGACAAAACAGAATGTTTTTTCTGATTTTGGGATTTTGGAATGTTGGTAGGCCTTATCTCGCCCCTAGGGTTGTTCTGGTATGCGTGTCATTCAGTAGGATCTTGGCTGGGTTGGGCTGGGCTGAATTTTGGATGCGGTAATAACTTGGAGCAGTTTGGCATCCAGATGAATTTATGGGCTTAATGTGGCTGCAATAATTCTGAATGCTATTTTTTTGTGGCAGATAGGAAACTGATTATGGACTGTTTTTTACCCAATACGGAAGTATAAGCGGTCATGTCATTTTAGATTCTAATTTGACTTGCTGTGAATGAATTGAAGTCTTTACAAGGAATTTAATTGGATTTTATTTTTGAAAAACAGGAACTACAGGTGTTGTTGGGTGATTTGCTGTTTTAATTATAGATTGAGTACAGTAGTGCTGCACCTGATAGTTTGGTTTCATCACACTGCTAGGTGCTAGCTAGAGTTGTTCGGTGTCAAGAAGTTATGACGATTGGTTCTCTTGACAGAAAATTTAATTTCTTGGAGCCAAATTGGGTGTTATACTGGGTGCATTTATCATTTTATGCCTGTTTTACGCTTCTATCATGATACCAGGAGGATTCTTTTTTGGTAAGTTAGAAGGTGTATGGAACTATTTCACAACTGGCATTGGTCGGGGATTTAAACTTTCTTTGGGTTACTAATTAGAGACATTCTGCAATGCTCAAAAGGAATTTACTTGCTCGGACATTTAAATTGTACTTCATAATGAAAATGGCTTCTGTTGTGGGTATGGAATGCCATTTTTATTTCCAGTCAAACATAAAGCTGGGTTTCTCACTGATCTCTTCCATTTTAGGTCTTGCTGGTGCCACAGCAGATGTTCATTGTTATGATGTGTCATCTGTGTCATCGAACAAGTGGAGCAGGTAGAGTACTCCCTCCGTCCACAAAAGAATACAATTATGGGAAACGTGTCGGTCAAACTATTTCAACTTTGACCAAGTTTATAGTAAATAGTATTAGCATTTATGTCTTAAAATAAATTTATTATAGAAATATATTTTATAACTAATCTAATGATGTTTATTTTGTCTCATAAGTGTTAGTATTTTTTCATATAATTTTAGTCAAAGTTTACAATGTTTGACTCCTCGGGATGTGAGAATTGCATTCTTTTGTGGACGGAGGGAGTATTTCATAAATGATTTTGACCTTTTTCAACATTTGGTACTTGGTGCCTTGATTTAGTTAAGTTTGTTGGTAGCATGGTAATTGTATCGGTGCCTTCAAATATATCTGACTACAACTGTACTTTGTTAGGCTTACCCCACTTGGAGAGCCTCCTTCACCAAGAGCTGCACATGTGGCAACTGCGGTTGGAACCATGGTGGTCATTCATGTATTTATTTTTACTACTGGTTATATTATTTGCTGACTAGGCTGGTTTCAACTTATCATTTGTTATAAATCAGTTCTTTCACCAACTATTCTGACTAAACATTTGCCCCTTTATGGTATAATATAAATGGTTGTCCTTTTTTGCAGTATGAATATTTACCATACTTTCAAACTTATTACTAATTTACCACAACAATCATATGTCAAAGCAAATCCAGGGAAAGTAGCCACTAGCCAGTAGTTCATACACCTAGTAAACTTCAGTACTAGATTGTCTTTGAGACTCTTTGGGTGGATTCAAAAGTTTCAGTACTACAGTAGCGCTGATAGTTTTAGACTTTTGGTATGCATGCAACATATTGCTTATGGACCATTGGTTCTTATTCAGAACTTTCTTGGCTTATCTTGGATAGGCAAAATGAAACCTTTTTTTCAAATATATTATACAGTAGATAGAAGTGAGCAAAACTCGCATGTTGCGTTGATTGTTTTACCTAGGATCTCCACATTTTCCTTTCCTATGAACTCTAAACTAGGTTTATAAATTTCATTTTTTGTGCCTAACAAAATAAAGAATGCTGAAGCGAGAGTTGAGTTAAAGGTCCACAAGCCAAATTTTAGCAAATTAGGCTATCAAGGTATTTATTCAGTAAAATACCCAAGGCATCTTATTTGGTATTCAATCATAAAGCAACTATATTATATTTATTTCAAGAAACATCTTTGTGTCAATTGGGATTCTTGATATCACTGTTGTAGAGCACTGTACATGGTCACAACATTCTGCAGTAATAACTCCAGAACCAGAGAAAGGACGGCATGGTGGCTGCTGGTGAGTAGTGTGCTTCCTACACTGGCGGGTCGATGATGAAGGCTGCACCGAGATACAACGAGGGCGAGGCGTTTGGCCATGCGCTGTTCTCGTGAGAATTATCTACTATTTTTGCTTTTGAAGAGAGACAAGATCATGAAGAACTCATTCCATTAACAAAAGGGGCGAAGTGATAGGAGTAGCCACAATTTGTAGGCATAAACGAGTGACCGGAGAAAACTGAGACATGCTAATGGTTGATTGCCTGTAACTTCATCGGCCATTGTGATTATGTTTTGTTTGTGGTCATTCTTTCAAACACAAGTGCATATGGAGTTGTTATTTCTAGATTGAGATGATTGCTAGAGTTAAAAGTATTGACCATATTATAATTTGTTGAGGAACATGATTAAACATCGTTACCAATAAAAAATGGACTGATATATAAAGCTTTTCGTAAGAAACACTGAAATCAGAGTCAGACTATAGTTACATGAAGCATTGTCTATATTTAATTGGTGTTGGTAAAGATGGGCTACTTTACATATTTATTACATATCATATGATAGAAATTTTATATCCATAGCAAAGTACGCACATGCTAGTGACTTATAATTTGGATAGGAGGAAGTATCCATCATTTCTCTCACGGTCCCTCTTCGCCAAGTGAATGTTGAGCGGTCGGCGATCTCAACCTGTGCACGACAGGTGGGCCCAACGGATCTCTACAATTGCAGGGTAGATCTGTGCTTGTGCGAGCAAGACTCCACAAACACGTGGGGTGAAGAAACGCCCTCTCGTCCACCCTACGGAATCATCAATTTTTTCACCGTGTTGCAAGTTGCGTGGACTCTGTTTCTTCTGTCTCTTCTCTTTTGTCTTATCTCTACAATTGCAAATGTTGATCAAGCGACATCGACTCTCTGATGGATTCAATTTGTGTGTTTGCTTCTTCCAAATGTAGACGTACACAATTTCTATCTCAAGGGATAATAGCGAGTGATTATTTGTACTTTGCACTTCATTTAGCAGCACGGCAATTAACTATGAGACGTGCTCCATAAAGATACTCGACAAGTCTATACGATCTTGATAATGCGTCCCGCATAAGGACCATGTCCATAGCTTTTTTTTTGTTGTCTTATATAGCGGTATAATTTACACCAAAACACTCTTTTAACTACAATTCTAGTATTAGTATATTGGATACTCTTAATCAATCAACAGCTATATAGTCTGTGGTATTGTACTATGCCCTTTTTCAGCAAAAGAAAAGGAAATGATTCCACGTAAGTTGTAACTAAAAAATTTTATATGAAACGATTTCTTAACCTTAAGAAAAAAAATCAATTACATCAGAGTATTGGATTTATCAAGTAGCCACAGGAGCAGGTAAATATTTCTGCAAGACCATACAGAAGAGTCTATGACAAAGGCTAAGGATGTTATCCAGTTCCCTATTAAATCTGGATAATTTTTATGTATATATAAACTCATAGTCCTAACAAAGTGCAAGGTCCTAAGAAGTAAGAACTTCCCTATGGTGCAGCTATCCTAGAAGCTAGGAACCCCCAAGTAAGCAGTGATAAACAAACCGGTGCATTACAAGTTTGAACTTCTTACAAACCACAAATGAAAATCTAGAAAATCAAACTGCAACGGTAATTCCTGTAATCAAGAACATGAATAACTTAAATGTTAATATTAATATTAATCAGTATAACCTAATAAAACCAGAGCACCCAGCATATAACCAGCTGAAAATAGACCCAAAATTCAACTGCATCTTCCGTCTGTGGAAGCATCAATACACAAGCAGAATTGTAGCTTCCACTTCACAAACGAGTTATTAACAAACAACAATTATACAGACCCAGAAACCAAAGACAAATTGCCACATCAATTTCAGGGTTCAATTATTCCATCGCATAGTTCAAACAGTACTGCTGGGCAGCACATGATGTTCACAAACACACACAGACCGACATAGGACTCACATTTCTTGAAGAAAAAACATTGGACTCAGCAACGACTCGATCAGGACACGACCACGACATGCAGATAATCTCCATCAGAGAGACGGAGGAAGTCACGAGACTTGTGAACCCTGGAAGGAGAGCTGCTCATGGCCCAGGACTTACTGGCCACCACGGAGACGGAGCACCAGGTGGAGAGTGGATTCCTTCTGGATGTTGTAGTCTGCCAGGGTGCGGCCATCCTCCAGCTGCTTTCCAGCAAAGATCAGACGCTGCTGGTCCGGGGGGATGCCCTCCTTGTCCTGGATCTTCGCCTTCACATTGTCAATTGTGTCGGAGGACTCCACCTCCAGGGTGATGGTCTTGCCAGTGAGGGTCTTGACGAAGATCTGCATGCCACCGCGAAGGCGGAGCACCAGGTGAAGGGTGGACTCCTTCTGGATGTTGTAGTCGGCAAGGGTGCGGCCATCCTCAAGCTGCTTGCCAGCGAAGATGAGGCGCTGCTGGTCCGGGGGGATGCCCTCCTTGTCCTGAATCTTGGCCTTCACATTGTCGATGGTGTCTGAAGACTCCACCTCCAAGGTGATGGTCTTGCCAGTGAGGGTCTTGACGAAGATCTGCATGCCACCACGCAGACGGAGCACCAGGTGAAGGGTGGACTCCTTCTGGATGTTGTAGTCAGCAAGGGTGCGGCCATCCTCCAGCTGCTTGCCGGCGAAGATGAGACGCTGCTGGTCCGGGGGGATGCCCTCCTTGTCCTGAATCTTCGCCTTCACGTTGTCAATGGTGTCCGAGGACTCCACCTCCAAGGTGATGGTCTTGCCAGTGAGGGTCTTGACGAAGATCTGCATGCCACCCCTGAGCCTGAGCACAAGGTGGAGAGTAGACTCCTTCTGGATGTTGTAGTCAGCGAGGGTGCGGCCATCCTCAAGCTGCTTGCCAGCAAAGATGAGACGCTGCTGGTCCGGGGGGATTCCCTCCTTGTCCTGGATCTTGGCTTTCACGTTGTCGATCGTGTCAGAAGACTCAACCTCAAGAGTGATAGTCTTGCCAGTGAGGGTCTTGACGAAGATCTGCATGCCACCCCTGAGCCTGAGCACCAGGTGGAGGGTGGACTCCTTCTGGATGTTGTAGTCAGCTAGCGTACGGCCATCCTCGAGCTGCTTGCCAGCGAAGATAAGCCTCTGCTGGTCCGGAGGAATGCCTTCCTTGTCCTGGATCTTAGCCTTGACATTGTCAATAGTGTCCGAGGACTCAACCTCAAGGGTGATTGTCTTGCCAGTGAGGGTCTTGACAAAGATCTGCATCTGAAAACATTGAAGACCAGAAGAAGAGTAAGCGACCATAAGTTACTGTGGATATAACAAAAACTGAACTGTTGGACAGAAAAGAATTGAATCATCAAACGAAGTTAAACCATCAGCTGCACAGCATCCTAAATTTGGGGGATAGGCAACTAAACTATGAAGCAGATCTTACTAAGTAGCAGAATCATAGCATTTAAAAGAACCATTATTACAAAAAAAATTACTAACACATAATATATGTTGTAATCAGAGTAGAACAATTTGGCAAAACATGAAGGGATCAGTTCAATATGCATGGGTTAAGTGACTAAGCAAGTGTGTCATGGTATGATTCAACAATCAACTAAGTAACTCCAGCGATATATGATCATCAGGCATGAGCATAAGTCAGGTGCCACATATATGTGTACAAGCAGATTCTTACTAACAAGTAGCAACAGAACTATAGTACTTAACATTAGAGAAGGATGCAAATCATACAGGGATCAGTTCAAAATCTGTAAGGAAACAACTAAGCAATTGTGCCCTGTTATGTAGATGACACATGATTCAGCAATCAACTAATTAATTCCACAGTGATCTATGATTACCATCGGGCATGAGCATAAGTCACATATGATGTAATAAGGTCATAATTTACCAATATATAATCTACTAAAAAGCTACACCTCAACATGATACATGACTCGACAATCAACTAGTTAGTCCCACAATCTATTATTAGAGGCATATGAAAGCTACGCGCATCTGGCATATAAGCAGAAGGTACAAAACTAAAATTCCCAAACCAAATCACATAATCATAACGTGATCTGGCAATCAAACGCAAAATCCTGCCGCGGGATCACAGGCAACGGCAAATGCAACATCAACCCAGCCCAACCCTAGCGCAGCAAACGAACCAACCGATCCAACCATCATATCTACTCGAGCTCAGCGCGCAGAATCACGCGAGCACGGTTACACAAAGCACAGACCACAGATCTACACCTCGATCCGCAAATCGACTACAGATCGAAGAGATCCGCAGATCGACTACAGATCGAAGGGCGCGAGGAGGCCATCGCCTCACAGAACCTCCTAATCAGACCCTACGAAGAACACGAATGGGGGAAAGCAAACCTATAGGGGAATCGAAAACTCGCATACCTTGAGAGGATCGGGAGAGGCTCCTTCGCTTCGCTTCGATGAATTTCTCCGACGAGGGTATTGGGAGCTTGGATTTGGATGGATGAGGCAGGGAGGGAGGGGATGATGCCGATTTATACACGGGGGAGGAGGGAGAAAGAATCCCGTGAGGCTACGGCACCCGAGCGGTGTGGGGCCCAGCGGTTGCGTCGGCGGTCTCGTGGAATCCGTCCCCACCGCGCAATTCCGTGGAAAGAGCCAGAGGCCGCCGCGGAGATATCGAGGAGGTTGACGCCGTTTGCTGCCCGCGGTTGGTGGCCGTTAAGGATCACAAAAGATCACTATATCAGGTTAACACCGTTACTGTACTGTTTGCTTCAATCATGCATGGTGGGGAACATTTCAGACTTGCTAGGGCAGCCCTAGGGGCGTAGGTTTATATTAGCCTCGGTAGGAGCATCTCCAATAGTTTGGTAAAAAACAGTTGTCAAATATTATGATTTGGCAAGTGACTAAAGTATATGGCAAGTGAAAAAAAATTGTTTCTCTAATAGTTTGCTATTTGGTAAGTCTATTGAACAGCGGGGAGGGGGAGGCGGCGGCGGCGCGTGGGGAGGCGGAGGGGCGCGCGGGGAGAATCCCACGATAGCAACTCCCAGTCCGCGCGCAAATATGCGCGCGAGGAGGCTGAGAATAGCAAGTTGCTATGATTTGGCAACTCAATTAGCAAACTGTTAGAGCTTAAATTTTCTTGTTTTGCCAAAAAATAAAGATAGCAAGTGCATTTACCAAACTATTGGAGATGCTCTAAAAAGTTGTTCTCCACATAGACTAAAAAAATATTAACATTATTATTCACACAATGAAAATTATCATTATTTATGGTTTTTAAAGAGGCTTTTCTTATCCTGTGTCACTTTTATTTTCCCCCCTCCTTTTTAAGTATAGATCATCTTCTCTCTCTGAAGCATACTCCCTCTGTCCCAGTAGAAGTGTCGTTCTAGCAACCGAACGGTGTCCCATAGAAAGAGTCGTTTTAGCCTATGGCTCACCTACCGCTCATGTCCATTAGCTTCTGCTCCCTATGCCCAGGCGCCATTCATCTCTCCCTTCCACTCACCTTGCCCCCTTCGCAGTTAGGCATTCATTGCCTCAGTACCACTTTATTCAGGTGCCACAGCTAGGCTACAGTACATCCTTGGTACGTGTGCCCGAGTCTAAGGCCCCCTTTGGTTGGGCTTTTCAACCTGCTTTTGCTTTTGCAAAAGCCAAAAGCTAACCAAAGGGGTAAAAAGCCACAACTGCTTTTACCCAAAAGCAGCTTTTGCTGTAGTACAAATGCAAAAGCACCTCTCCCCCTGCTTTCACTGGCTTTTGGGTCTAGAAATTACCCACCTGCCACTGGTTATGAAAGAAAACGATTCGTTCTTTTTTTTCATCCGCCTCCTTTCTCCCATTCGCGAGCGCGACCCGACCCCGACCATGGCGCACGGCCAGAACTCCACCCATGGCGCAGCTCCTCCGACCCATGGCGTGGCCGTGTAACGTAACGGCTCTAATCCCATGGCCCACTGATCACCGTCAACCACTGACAGTCGATCCGTACAGCCAAGTGATTAGGACCGGTTCCGCTACTGGGCTACATCAGTTCCCGATGTCCCCAGGATCATCTCACAATTCAGTTACAATCTCTTTAACATTTTGACAAATAACATCGGAGTAAATAGCGGAAGACTTAGATAACAATAGTTTTACAAACCAGGGTTCAACATAAAATCAAGGTGAAGTTATTACAGACCATAGTTCAAATAGATAGAGTTGGCAGAGTAGCATATGACAACAACTGAAGAGTAAAGATACTTCACCCTGCCCGAGGGTGAATAATCACTCATCGGCCTCATCGGCCTCCTCCTGAACAACAGTCACATAGCAGGGTCCAAGGCATACTGAGGAATCTGCCATACCTGCAACATGGGTAATAAAACCCTGAGTACAAAGGTACTCAACAAGACTTACCCGACTAAAGAAAAAGGGAGAAGACTCAGGAATGAAGGCTTAGGGTAGTCAAGGTAAGGCTTAAGCAAGTTCAAGTATTTTGCAGAAAAGCATTTTTTTGTAAATCTTATTTTATTTTGAAAGATTCAGTATTCCTCAATTCTTCATCATTCATGATTCATTTTACATTTCAAAACATTCCTAGTTGAGAACCACTCTCCGTTGACAGTCAGTGGACCAAGTCTCCATAACCGAGGAGCAACGTTAATCCGGATAAATAATACTCAGCTGAGGATCCCTATCCACACTGCATATGTAGCACCCAAGCTTGCATATGTCAACTCGTCTACCACGATTCCTCCAAGATTGGGCCCGGTCCTACGCCACCCGGAAGTACAGTACACCACTTCAATCCGGGACTCTAACCCACGTGGGTACATGCTACTTCCGCCATCTCTCCACTCCCAGTGCGCGGTTGTCGGTCCAATAATGGATTTCTCGGAGCCAGAGCTTTCCGTAGTATGTGAATAGTTACAAGTCTTGACCAGCAGGCCCCCATACGGATGGTCCCTACATTTTTCCGCCAGCGACAAGCACCTCGGGACTCTAACCCAAGAGTACAGGTCCTGTCGGTTTTTCAACCCTGTCCCGGTCGGTGTCAACTGTTGAGTCCCGGACTACAACATGACGGCACCGTACGCGCGGACAACCTCTCCTTCCCATTGACTAAGTACGGATCAGATACTTAGCCAATAGTGGGAGTAAACCAGAAATTCCCATAAAGGTTTCTTTCAGTGATCACACTTTTGAAATTGGCATTTTTATTGCAAAGTCTAATTCAATAAGCATTGCTAAGCATTTTTCAAATACTTTTGAAAAGCAGGTATCGGGTGTATCCGAGGTCAAGGTGGATAGTGCATCAATTAGGATAGCACACAACTCCTATAAACCTAATGCAGTAATTTAACTCAAAGGCATTTAAGGAAATCATTATATAAAATTCAAGGGAAGGGTTAAATGCACCGGGGCTTGCCTTGGATGGCAAAAAGAGCAGACTCGGGGTTGGTGGTGTAGGTGCCGGAGCTCGGGGTTGCCTCGGGGACAGATCCTTCGGTGGCTACCTCGACTTCAGGTCCTTCTTCGTCAACTATACGGATGCAATGATGAATGCTCATGAGAATGATGATATGAACTTATGGTGCAAGACAATTCTACTGATTCTAGATTACTTTTAAACAAAGCATGATTGAAATCTAGGTTGAGCATAAAAGGTAACCATTTCTTCCTTAAGCAATATTGGTAAAACTAGCCCTTATTATAATTATCCTAAGCATCAACCAAACATAGCATCACAAACATCATAGACCAAAGGGTAGGGGTCTATGAACATCAATCAATCCAAAGATCACATCATCAAACACTTATTACCAACCCTAATCCATCTTTTCTATTTTTCTTAATTTATTTAAAAGGTCATTTTATGAAGTTGCTCCAAAAATTACCAAATTAATCTCATAGGTTCATTATGGTACAAGTATATGGCAAAACAAATTTTAAAATTTTTGGAGGTCATTAAGGTGTTCAATTAAATCTGGACATTAATTAACGAAAGGCACTATTTAGGAATTAAAATAAAAGCTCAAAAATCAACTTGCTCCAAAAGACTTCAAAATTTTACCATAGACTCAGAAAGGCATAACTAGGACATAAAAATTCATCTCCAGATTTTTGGAGTTATAGATCACTCTCCAAAAATACCAAAACCTCCATTTTTCAATTAAAAGGGGAATTTTACATTTTTAAATCTTTGCACAAAACTCAAGTTTCATATTTTTATAAAATACTCCAGAGCATAAAGAGTCAACTGTAAAATTTTCAGAATTTTTGGATGCACACAGAAAATCATACAAAAAAAAGAAAACAGAACACTATCCACAACTCCCAAAAAGGAAAAAGGGCACTGTGCTCTTTCTTCGCAAGGCTCGGGCGAACGGGAGGCTCGGTCGATACGGAAGCGATAGCTTCGTCCGAGGCCTGGCCCGGAGGCTCGGGCGAGACGGAGAAGTGAGCCTCCGTCCGAGGCCTGACTCGGGCGAAGCGGAGAGCATGCGTCGCCGAGGCTTGGGCTCGGGCGAAGCGGAGGGTCATGCGCTCGCCGAGGCTTGGGCTCGGGCGAAGCGGAGTGGAAGCAGAGGCCGGGGCTCGGATGCTTACCACGGGTCGGAGGCAGGGCTCGAGGGTGAGGCTCGACTTGTGCTCGAGGGTGAGGCTCGACTTGTGCTCGAGGGTGAGGCTCGACTTGTGCTCGAGGGAGAAGACGACAGCGGCGGCGCTCCGGCGATCCGGCGGTCCTGCGCACACACGAGACCGCAAGGGCCGGTTCAGAGTCGCACGGAACCAAGGAACATGACACGGGGGTCGGTGAGGGATGATCATGGCCGGAGGCGGCGAATTTCACGAACCCGAGTTCACCGGCGTTCGGTCGGAGAGCGGGAAGATGGGGTTACGCCGGGCAAACGGAGGCGGGGAAGGTGAAATTGAAGGGTGGGAAAGCTTCACGAGCTCAAGGCGGAGCTTTAGGGCCAGCTGGTGGAGAGGCGGAGCGTCTGGAGAGGTCCGGCCACGGTGGCGGAGGTGGAGTGAGGAGCTCGGGCTCCGGCGGCTTATATAGCCGCGGCGATGGGGCCGGTAGAGAGCTCGGGGTGGGTGGATAAGCTCGGCGGACGCACGCGCACTCGATTGCGCTCAGGCGGGGGTACTGGCGTGCAGCCGGGGCTCGGGCGTGCGTTCGCCGGCGACGGCCACGCGGCGGCGACGCGCGGGAATCAGTGGGGGACGGGAGCGAGGGTCAGCGCTCGCGTGCGGGCGCGGAGGGAACAGGGGAACAGCGGTGGCAGGTTGGTGGCGCGTGGGGAGCAGCCAGGCACGCGGCACGCGCAGCGCCGGCGCCATGGCCGGGCCCCCCCTTCCCTCTGGCTCTACGGGAAGAAGAATAGTGCTAGGGTCTAGGGTTTGACTTTTGGCCAGTTTCTGCATTTTGCAAAAATCTCCCAGAATTTGAACTGTGCGACAAAAACTCAAAATACCAAAGTTGTTCAGAAAAAAGAGATCTACAACTTTGTCAATATGAACATTTTCAAATTCCGAATAGTTTTTGAACTATATTCAAAAACAGAAAAGGGAACACTTTTCAAATTTGATTCGAATTAAAATTACTTTGGATTTCAAACTGAAACTTGAAAATTTGTAAATACCAAAGTTGTTCCTCTCGATCAGATTCACAACTTTGCTTTTTGAACCAACTCAAAATTTTGAATTTTGAAAAAGTTATCAAAAAGGGAATAAATCCAGGATTTGGGATTTTAGGGTTTTGCAAAAGGAAAATCAAATCAAATCTGATTTTTGAACTTTGATCAAAGCAACAAACATCAGGGCACTAAATTTGAACAAGAATTACGAAGAACTAGGCACAGAGGTGAAATTACCATTTTGCCCCTATAGGAAGAAGTGGGCTTAATAAGGGTTTTTGCAATAGAGGTACATCACATAAAATGATACACTAAGCAAATGCATACACATGAAATCATGATCAAGATGATTAATGATGCTAATGATGATATGTCAAGTTAATTACATGCTTAAACACCAGAGGTGTTACAGATGCTTGCCAGTGCGCGCCTCCTACCATCATCGGCAAGTCCAAAACTAGCTCTGTGTTGTACCGTCAGCCGACACCCCTCCTTTCATGCATAGATTCTTGTTGGTGTGCACTTCCCACCATTGTGGGGGAGTATGGGAATGGCTCTGCACGGTCTGGCGGCATCTGGCAACCCCGACCCCTTGTCCAGGCATGACCGGTTGCCGTTGCGCTCCTCCCACCATTTGGGGCGAGTCCAGGAATGGCTCCGTGCAGTGTGGTAGTGGCCAACAAGCCCACTTCCCATCCATGTGAGGAAGATAGCCAGTGCATGCCTCTACCCAATGCCATGGGCGAGTTCGGGAATGGCTCTCCACGGTGTGGCGCTAGCAGGCACCCCCTCTGTCCAAGCATCATCGATGCTTGTCAGTGCACGCTACCCACCATCGTGGACAAATCCGAGAATGGCTTCATGTGGTGTGGCGGCGACCGGCAACCATTCTCCGTTGAGGCATAAACACTTGTCGATGCATGCCTCCCTCTGTTGCGGGTAGATAAAACAAGAGCGCTGACAAATGTTCTGGCTGAAATCTCAGCTCAGATCATTCCAAAATATTGAGTTGATGGATACTAAAATTGATGAAGTCTTACTGCATGCTGAGGGGTTATTCAACATTAACAAGTTAATAAGGTGTTCCTTAGACCAGTCTCAATGTAGATTTTATGACATTAAATGGGTTCACATGGTATAATATAATATAGATGGAGAGATGATAGAAATTTCTTAGGATGAAACTTGTTTACAATGTTTCCAAAGTCTTAAAATTTAAGATATGAAAATCCAACTGAGATTGGCCTTATGTACAAGCAATCATGAGCTCTCCTTCTTAGTCGATTCAATTAGATAAGATAACCCTATTTATATGATGCTTAAAAGAGGGGTTATCCGGCCTTATCAAATAAACTTTTCTAGGAGTCAGAATGGTACTAAGTTTTCCTACTTCTGTAGAATGACTATCCAATCTCTCTTTTTTTAGTTACTCTAAGGGCATCGGGCAATATAGCTAATAGTTTTTTTTAATGAGGAATGATTGTTGTTGAAGTAGTGAGCCTAAGCTTGTGTGTACTACTATCTTGTTGAACTGCAACTTCCGCCACGGTTTCTGTTCTAATATAAAAGAGTGCACTTCCTAAATTTGGTCGAAATCAAATTTATTTTAGGCTTGGAAAAATAATGTGAAAAATTATAATTATAAATAGTTATACTATGAAAATATATCCCATGATAATCTAGCGGTACTTATTTGATACCATAGATCTTAGTAATTTTTGAAAAAAAATAATCAAAATGAGATGAAATGATTCAAAATTGTAGCTAGAAGTGCACTACATTATATTTAGGATAGAGATAATATTTTAATAAATAAAAAATTCTTTTTGTAAAGTACTCCACTAGATAAATCTACATGAATGATTTGTACGCTGATCACTAAATTTTTAAACAGTTTGTTCACATGTGTTTCCTAAGGTAGTACTCTCTCCTTTCCGAACCATAATAAGATGTTTTGGTTTTTCTACGTACATAGCTTTTGCTTTGTATTTAGATATATATAATGTCTATGTACATAGTAAAATCAATATATTATATCTAAAAAGGTCAAAAGGTCTTAATTTAGAATGGAAGGAGTGGTAAACACTATTGCTGCTGCTTGTTTTACCATCTTGAGCAGGTCAAGCAGATAGCTTTCTTTGGCAAGCGTAGTTTGACATTTGGGACAAGTGAGTGCAGAAATGCAAACAGAACCATTTTAAGCTTGCAACAGGTGAGTCAATTCTGTATAAAGTATATCAAAACTGATTGCAAGGGTAAAGTATTTCTCTTTCCTCTAAAGATAAAGGAACCATAATGGCGGTACAGGAAGAAGAAGCATCAAATTGAGCAACTTGCATGATTGTTGTCTGCACATTGGGTGCAGAAAAGAATAGCAGATGTATATATGCCAAGTCACAGGATCCCTTGATGGAACAAAAAGCAAATAGAATGTTCAGAGAAAAGATAGCCAATGCATGCTAGCTAGCCGTGGATATGGAATCCTCCATTTGTTTGTTGACAAGCATAGGGATGAGGAACATTGACCACAGAAAAGCCGAATATTCCTGAGTTATATCAACAAAGCCATCGCATCGCTTGTGATAAACCTGCTGATAAGATAATGATGCGGGTTAATCAAGATTTTTCCGCTAAATAAAGCAGCATATGTCAGTGCAGATCATCTCATGAATGCTTGCAGGATACGCGTACAGCTGGATCAGACAACAATGTGCATGCCCAGCCCAGCAGCCCGGCCCAGTAGCTGATCCTGTGGCTAGCTGTCTGTCTGATCAATTAATATCTCTTAATTTTTTTTATTAACGCTGGGCAGTGGAAGAACAACACCTAAACAAACAATCTTATCCCCGTCTTATCTGCCCCGAACATGCTAATGTAAAATTGGGTAATGGCTGTCCCCATCATGGACGACTAGCATAGCACGCACTCTGCTCAAATCTTCGCCGCTTTATCAGTGGATCGTCGGAGATTCTGAGACGAGGAAAAGCAGCAGCAGCCTGTAGTTCGCAGGACAGGAGATAACGAAAAATAGTCTTGTGCAGGGATTCGATTAGCTAGAATACTGGTGTTAGAGATAGGATAACAATGATTAAAGTTCCAGGCCACTTCGCCCAATCCAAAGCTATCGTCTCCACCATTAGAGAGGCTTTAGTTCCCAGATTTGGCAGTTGACGCAGCCTCTTTATTTCCTGGTCGCCCAATCGGCATGTAGTAGGTATTTAAACAGTTAGATAAGGGACCCGTCAATGGAGTTCATGTTCATCACTCCGTCAATGTTCGTCTGAACTTATCAGCTGGTTGAGCCGGCTTATCAGCCGTACTACTACGGCTTATTCTCTCTCACTACAGAATTAAACATCTCTATTAGGCTATTTATACGATAACAAATTTTCTTGACTATAAATGAGAGGTAATAAAACTAACCTTATACAGTTCAAGGTTTTAAATCTCCGGCTATAGCTATCGCTATAACCCGCTATAGCTGTTTGAGACTGATCAAGCTATTTGTGTTTTATGTACAACTTCGCAGCTATAGCCCGCTATAGCCTCGTTTAGCCTCCGCTATAGCTTTTTTGAAGGTCATCCGTTAAATCTCTTAGCCGGAGATTTAAAACCTTGATACAGTTATACGTATGATTCAAAAGATCGAAAAAAAAAGTTCGGTAAATAAAACCGGTGCTTAAGCTAAACATTCTCAAATAGCCCTCTGGTTCGCTTACGGATTAAGCAAAGTGAAGCTATAGCTAACACGCACACAATCTCCTGCTTGTGGTCCTCGATCTGTTTCTTTTTTTAATTATAATAGTAGCGGTAGATAACATACACCACCCAGCTAGCGTAGTACGTGCATGCATGCGGATTGCACGTGCGGGAGCCTGAGTTAGAAAAGTCGTCGGGAACTCGATCTTATGCATGTGTGATATGTGCCGTCGTGTCAGCGTACTTAACCTCTAATGACCGTTGAACCTATTGCTAACACTATTGCTTATACTTGCAGCAAATAAATTCAGGCAACATTCTATTTCTATTTTGTACAGTATATAAGCTTTATTTCCATTTCTCAGTTCTCCAATCGTGTCTACGTACGTTGTTTTATTCTAATAATCGAAATAAAATTTGGAGCAAATTAAGGTTATGTAGGCATTCCGCATTCAACGCAAGCACTTCACTTGATCCCTCACTGTGCTGCCACACGTCATCGATAGCTTGAAGTTTTTCTTAAGTTCATCACTTCTAGCTAGGTTTCAGGTAATATCTATGAAGTCGAAGGTGAAGCCTTGATCTTTCTTATGAATCTTTTAGACAAACACTCACCTTATAGTGGAAAATTCTATGGGAAAAATTTCGCAAGGTTTGAAATGTTGTTTGATTTATGAGTTTTGTTTTTTTAATTTCTTAATCATTTGTCCAGACGTTCTATGTCAATCTATAGGTTCTGATACCTCAGAGGTGCATGTGTCTGGAAGTTCTAATTTCCCCCAAGGCCTTTTGTACTTTCTTCCATTTTAATCGTCTCAACAAGTCTCTTACGTCGTTGTGACGGTGTAAGTTTAGCAATTGGTAAAAAAAAGAGCATCTCCAAAAGGCTGTATGTTAGAGTGCGCAGCGGAATTCGACCCAACTCGTTATACCCACGAGCCAGTAACCATGCAAGCACAGGTCCATCGGAGCACACAATATATATACTCATACCTTAGATTTAACTCAACCCAAAAAAACTAGGCTATAATAGGCGAGGACTGCCCTCACCTTATATGATGCACTCCCCTAACATCAATTACCGATGTGAGACTAAACCTAACACTCTCTACATGTTCCTTTGTCACAAACTTTAGAAACTAAATAAAAACCAGGCTAGCTATAATAAACTCCCTAATCCACTCTCCAAATTAAAACCACCCTTCTCTCTCTATTAATGGAGATGCTGCATTACTTCCCTAAGTTCAATATATGGTAGTTCTCTCATAACTTTTTTCACTCAAGAAAATTATAATAATAAAGCCATATGGAGTACAGAGAATACAATCTAGATTCCGTTGGAGACATGAGAGATATACAAAGATAATCTTAATGGACTCACTCTCTATACAGAGATAGAGAGACTGAAATTTAGACATGCTCTTGGAGCTATGATGTAATGTAATATAATCAGATACAACCAAGCTTACGAGGAAACTAAAATTTCTGTCAGCTGCTTCCATTTAATTACCCATCCTACGATTGCCTGCCCATTTTTACTTTTTGATGATTAAACCAATCAATCAGGCTACCACTAAAGTCCAAGCTACACGTACGATCTAGAAGCATAGTGGGCACCAAGTAATATCATCACTTTTGTGTGGTTTGCCATCCAATAACATGTCCACATCGACAGCCAAGCATCTATCGCACAGAGAGAGAGAGAGAGAGAGAGAGAGAGAGGCATATTTATAGTGGGCTCTCCGTAAGTTTTCTTTCCCTGAGGGCCTCCTCTCTGAGCTGGGGTAGTACCAGTACCAGTACCACCGCCCAACCCAACCCACTGCGCTGGTTTGTGCTCTTGTGGACACACTGGCCTCCACCCATCTCTCTCACGTCTCGCCATCCGCAGCAAAGGCCACAGTACAGATTCGGCCCATCGATTTATAGCCACACCATGGCCAGGAAGTGCTCCCACTGTGGCAACTACGGCCACAACTCCAGGACCTGCGGCTTAGGACACAGAGGAGCCATGCTCTGCGAAGCCGGCGACAATGGCGCCCACGGCGGCGGCGCCGGGAGTAGCAGCAGCGGCCTAAGGCTGTTCGGAGTGCAGGTGGTCCGTATCGGCGGCGGCGGTGGCGCAGGAGG
>CM019827.1:155815183-155882170 GCA_009763385.1 Coix lacryma-jobi var. lacryma-jobi | reverse complement strand
GTTCGTTTAGTATGGAATTTATCGTCATTTATGCCTGTCTATTCAATTCTTACTGACATTCTGAAATTTGATTATTTTTTCCTCATTTTGTGCAGTTGTTAGAAACTTGTACAGAAACAGGTTGTTAACTTGGTATTATATTGATGTGTCATTATTTTGCAGTAAAGGAGACCAGGAACTATGGCGCTCCAGCTCGTGATGGGGCAGGACGTGGTAGAGGTGGCTTCCGTGGAGGCAGGACGGGCCCAAGGCGTGAATTTGGTGAGGGCAATGCCAATGGTGTTGAGGGAGGTTACGGCGGTGGTGGTTTTGGAGATAGTGGCTTCCAGCGGAGAGAGGAAGGTGATGGAAGGGCTATGGAAAGAGGCCGTGGACCACGTCAGCCTTACCGCAGTGGTGGTCGACGTGGTGGCTATACTGATGGTGAGGCTGGTGATGAGTCTGCTCGGCCCCCTCACCGGGCCTATGAGCGCCACAGTGGCACAGGTAGAGGATATGAAATGAAGCGTGAGGGAGCTGGCCGTGGCAACTGGGGAACTGTGACTGATGAGGCCCTTGCACAGTTAGTTTTCTTTAAAATTGTGTATTTTCTATTCTGGAGGTATATTTGATATGGTGGATTAACTCAATCTGTAACTCTTTGCGTTCTCCAAATCATCAGAGAAACAGTAGAAACTAAGGGAACTCCAGCTGTAGCTGAGGATGAAAACAAACAGGAGGAGGTGTCACAGTCTGAGGCTGAGAAGGGCAAGGAGGGTGAGCCAACTGAAGTGGAGGAGCCTGAAGATAAGGTAGAAGCCGTACTCGCTCTCATGTTGAATTTGCATGTATAGTGTACTGTTGAGGGCTTGAAGAAATATCATTTCTCTCCATAAATGAAATTGGTGTGTTATGGTGTGAAGAAAATTTTCTTTAAGCTTGAATTTTATTTTGTTTTCTGGCTCAAGCTTTAATGGCAGAAGCTTAAAACATAATTTCAGTGCTAGAAATGTCTAAAAATAGTTTCAGAACAACCCATTCTTGCATGTAATGTATGGCATAGTTAAAAGCTGTCTTGTTTCTTGTCTGCTACTGTCGTGTTTTCAGTTTTTGTTTTAAAGTGTAAAGCTGCATTTGTTGCCTCCTAGTGGTGTGCCAAATCTTATCATTCTTGTATACTGTCAAACAAGTTGTTTCTGCAATTTAGTGAGCAATTTAGATGTATAAAATATCTGCATCAAATGTTGCTTTGGCTTCATTGGACATTATCAGAAAGCTAGCTGAGCTCCCTGAAGCTTCTCAGGATGGAAGGCTACAGATTATTAAGGTGCCACATGGAAAATGACATGTGTTCTGTGTTCTCTAGGTCCACATGATAGAAGCACATGATAGTTATTAGAAGTGATGTGTGAAAAGTTATATAGACTTCGTGTTTGCTTAGTGCATCAATTGACTATGCAATTGTTGAGCCTCTGTAATTGATATTTTCTAATGGTAAGTGCTGAAGCTGCAGATTAGATATGACTTTATGTCTCTGATTTCCTAAAGCTATCATACAATGCTTGTAGTTGTTTTGTCGCGTCTGACAATTTTTCTTGGATGCCAGCCAAAGCTGTTCTTCCAATTCTTAACTAACCTAAATATTCCCAGTGCTAATTATTCAATATGTTTGTACCTGCACCCTGATCTGTGGAGCAACATAAGTGATTCATAAATATTGTTGCTGAAATTCTAGAAGATCATGGATTGAAATATTGACTTATTTCCATTCACATTATAATACTTGCAATCATGGTTTTTGAGGCGTTGCAGCATCCTGTGGTGCTGGGGGTACGCCTAGGCGATATGGTGTAACTAAAACCTTGTGGCGTCCTTTAGCGCCTGGGGTACGCCTCAACACATAGGCGATGACTAGGGGACGCCTCAAAAACCATGCTTGCAATCTTTTTAATGGGAAGCAACAATATAGACTTTTCCTAATCAGTTATATATTTCATACTGCACTACTATTTGGTTTCCAATTCATGTGATTTTTATTCTTCTCATGCACATTTACTGGTAAAAGATGGAAAAAAATACAATCTACAGATTTGTCACTTATGCTTAAATTGACCACTAACATAATGAGTACTGAAGGACTAGTCAATTAAGTGTATAGAGTCTTTACCATTACAATCAATCAGTGTGCTGTGCACCACCTAAAGTATGTGGTTGTATAACTGTGTAACTGCATGAACTGAGTGATTCTGCTTAGCTGCAGTCAATAGGTAGCTGTTTTCTGTGTTTTAACTTTTGAGTACTGACGATATGAAAAATGTGTTGTCTTTGCACAGCCACATGATAGTGTTGACATTATATTCAGAAATTGTCTGCCATGCTCTTGTTTTTCCGTGCTGATCATGGGCTGATTGATCCAATCAGTCTTCCACATCCAACAAAAATTGTTGGCTCTGCAAGTTCTCAATTTCACCCAGCCTATAGATAGCTTAGGTGGCAGCATCAAGTTTTTTTTGCATTACTCCCGTGCATGAATTCAGGGAGCTGCTGTACATTTATAGCCCTCTATTAAAAATGTGAACACACTTGATCAACTGCAGGCATGCCACATGCACATACAACATACCTCAGTTAACTTTTGAGTACTGACGATGGGAAAATGTGTTGTTTTTTCACAGCCGGATCATAGTGTTGACATTATATTCAGAAATTGTCTGACATGCTCTTGTTTTTCCGTGCTGATCATGGGCTGATTGATCCAGTTAGTCTTGCACATCCAACAAAATTGTTGGCTCTGCAAGTTCTCAATTTCACCCAGCCTATAGATAGCTTAGGCGGCAGCATCAAGGTTTTCACGCATTACCTTGCATGAATTCAGGAAACTGCTGTGCATTTATAGCTTTCTATTAAAAATGTGAACATACTTGATCATCCGTAGGCATGCCGCATGCACATACAACATACCCCCATTAGCTTTGTTTTTGGAGAGCCTGTGTCATGTGGTTTATGTTAACTAATTGAGTCTTGTCATATGCTTAGTAATATTTATGTCATGCCAATGCTTCCTCTTTTTGTCTGTGGGTTCTTTTAGTATGAATTGTGTTTGTGACACTTCCTTTGGCATTATCTTTTGTGCATGCTCCTAATTCTGAGCCACCCAGATCAAATTATTATAGTTTATTGTTCTAGCTTGCTTGACTCTAGATAACTAGATTGTCCTATGCAGTATCGTATTGCTCTTATGATAGTATGTAAACAACAAACTTCTTTTACTATGAAGTGATGATTGTGCTTCATTTAACTAAATTCTTATTTGATCCCACCTGCTTTTACAGGAGATGACATTGGAAGAATATGAGAAAGTATTGGAGGAGAAAAGGAAAGCTTTACTTGGACTGAAGTCTGAAGAGAGAAAGGTTGAGGTGGACAAGGAGTTGCAATCCATGCAACAGCTTTCAGTGAAAAAGGGTGCCGATGAGATTTTCATCAAGCTGGTAAAAACAATCTATCACACTGCTCTTTGCATTTTTTGACAGAGTATTGCTCATTTGACTATATGGTGGCAGGGTTCTGACAAGGATAAGAAAAAAGAAAACTCAGAAAGGGATGAACGTGCCAAGAAGGTCTGTATAACATTCAAAGCTCTTTTTTCCCTACAAACTAAGTTCATGAAACTCTTCCTTTGGCCCCCAGTTCCAAGTCATTTATGTTCGGTTTCTTTTCATCTCATGCAGTCTGTCAGTATCAATGAATTCCTGAAGCCAGCTGAGGGTGAAAGGTACTACAGCCCTGGCGGCCGGGGTCGTGGTCGTGGCAGAGGCCGTGGTGACCGCGGTGGTTTTCGTGGTGGGTACAGCCCCCGGGAGGTGGCTGCAGCGCCAGCACCGGCGATTCAAGATCAAGCGCAGTTTCCCTCACTCGGTGGGAAGTGAACGCTCCCTAGCTGCTATGAACTCATTGCATGTGAACTCTCATTGCATTAAACTCGTGTCCTTGCATCTAGACGTATTAGTACTGTACTGCCGCTCTATATCAGAGCCAGGTGTGTCACACAGTTAAGCTTATGTTTCTTTTAAAGTTTCAATAGGATGCATGCATGTTCTGTTATACCATTATCGGTTAAAAAGATTTTGCTCAGCATGAGTCTAGCTCGTTCTTGTATGGTGATCTTTGTTCAAAAGACAACCGTGCATCACTTTCCAGTTTGCAACTTGGGATGTAGTGAAGTGAGGGCTCATTTGGCAGAGCTCCCAGCCAAAGCTTCACTCTCAGCTTTCACTGAGCTCTGCTACAAATTTCAAATGCATCTGGATTCTGGTGGAGAGGTGAGCTGGCATAGTTCTTAAGGCTCCTAGGCGAGGCAGGGCAGTGTACCACCGCCTGGACGTCTAAGGCGTGCCTTGCTCGCCTAGGCGCCCGTCTTGCCTGTCTAGGCGCTCATTTTGCAAGGCGATGCCTTGAGAACTATGGGAGCTGGGAGCTAAAAAAAAATCGCTCTCCATTGATTTCCGTTTGTTCCCATTTATTCAGGAAGAATTGATTCTCATCTTCTCTCCACCTCGCTCTCCTTCAAAGAATAAAAAAGTAAAGCTGAAGAATTAAGAAATGAAGCTCTATCAAAGGGGCCCTAAAATGATTTGATATTTCTGCTTTCTGATTTGGGACCTTTTCTTTTAAAAAACCTAGTTACGTGTTTTTGAGGGGAAAAAACTAGTTACGTGTTTACTAGTATTTTTTTTTGACAGATATGTTTACTAGTATTTGGGAATAGGCTACCCAAAAGGGTATGTGCCGTTGTAATTTGTTTCAAAATGTTACTTGGGCCGAGTCCATTACTTGGAATAGGCTAGGCAGCCTTTTATACCCAGAAGGGTTTGTTGCACGCATGTTTTGCTTCTTGGCTACATAAAGTAAACAAAAGTAAAATAATAAACACCAAAGATTGGAATATTCTATTTCATTATTTAAAAAATGTCTAATGATGCTTATGACCATGATAGCACTATTACGTAATTGCACCCGCAGCGAAATCAAACCAATAATTCTTACAGAACAAAAGTGCTCAATGGTTGCTAAACCCCCTGTTATGCCTCGCGAAGATCTCCATAGTTGTTTTCTTGGATGCTAAGCATTCCCAACATTCAAGATCTTGGTCCCCTCCTTTTGCAAATTGAAAGCAACTAAAATCCGGACCAATGTATGGCTGTTAATAACACATGGATGTCAAATACAATAACGTACTCCATATCTAAATATTTGCCATTCTCGCTTTTCGAGAAATAAGTTTGATTAATTTTATATAAAAAGTATTATACATACGATACATTGATATCAATAGATAGATTTTCCAATCTAATTTTTTAATAAATTTATTTTAAGATATAAATATTACATATATTTTTTAAAAAATTTAGTCAGACTTGTGGCATGGAAACCAGAAACGACAAATAGTAAGGTCAATCTCAATGGTGAGTTTCATTTTGTTGTTTCCAAGACTGCCATGTCATATGAAATAAAATGAAACTTGAATGAAACTCTCCATTGAGAGCAAGAGTTTCATTATAAAGTTTCATAAGTATTAAATTTCATGACTCATAGAGTTTCATCTAGATGAAACTCATTTCTTCTCTCACTTCTTAAATATACCGCCATGTCATCAATCATGCCTATGTGGCAACCTATTTAATGCAAATGAAACTCAAATGAAACTCCCATTGAGATTGGCCGAAGGTGAAAGGATCAAGATGCCTAAGAGGGGAGGTGAATTGGGCTTTTCTAAAACTTCTTGCAAGAATTAAAACCTATCAAGCCCCAATTAACCCCCTAGTGCCTAGAAGTGTGTTTGACTAGAATCAACCGCACAAAAGACTATCGCTAAACCATTTCTACTCTAGCATGACAATTCAACTTACGAAAGAACAACAAGTAAATGCGGAATTAAATTGCTCAAAGGTAAATGCGTAGTAAAGAGAGTAGAGATGACATGACGATCTTTTTGCCGAGGTATCGAGGTGTCGGCACACCCCCCTAGTCCTCGTTGGAGCACCCGCGCAAGGGTATCGCTCCCCCTTGATCCGCGCAAGGATCAAGTGCTCACTACGAGCTGATTCTTCGCCACTCCGGCCCGGTGAATCGCTCGCTACCGGTCACAACTTGACTTGGGTCATCCACAAAGCCTCCGGATGGTCACCAAGCTCTTCGATCACCACCAAGCCGTCTAGGTGATGCCGATCACCAAGAGTAACAAGCTAGAACTCTCACTTGACCAACACAAGGCCAAAGATATGGATGGATGCACACTTGCTACTCAATTCTCACTAGGAGGTGACTAATTCTCTCAATTAGCAATTCACTCAACCTCACTAGGGCTCTTGCACTCACTCACACTCACAATGTGTCTCTTAGCAGATGGAAGTGGCAAGAACACTCTAATGGATGAAGAGGAGGGGCATAAATACTCCCCCAACCGGTCATCCAAAAGAGCACCAAACAGGGCTCTCTGCGGGGGCATCGGATGCTCCGATGCAGGGCATCGGACGCGCCGATGACCTCGACCAACGGTCGACTGTACCCTCTTGTCAGACCTGTTAAAGGGACATCGGACGTTGGGCAGCGTCCGATGCCACCACGTCGGATGCGCGTCCGATGTGGATTTACCCTCTCTGGAACCTCTCTGCATGGCCATCGGACGCTGGCCCTCAGCGTCCGATGCCAGCGTCCGATGCAGCTCCCAGTTCACGCACACGTGAACAGTGGCACGGGCGCGTCCGATGTGGACACATCGGCGCGTCCGATGCCACGCACCAGACTAAACCCTAGTCGAGGTGAGCATCGGACGCGTCCGATGCCCACCTGGCCAGCGTCCGATGCCCATTACAAGGGCAAACTCAACTCGGATCGCGACGCGACCTAAACGACTTTTGATCCTCTCGACATAAGGCATCTCTCTGAGCTACCTAGGGCTATGAAATAACAAGTGTGCACCACACCTAGCTCAATAGATTTATCTAGGTCAAGCTACTGATTCACGCTCCCCTTTATAGTACGGCCAAAGGAAAAACAAAGACCTAAGACTACCTAAGTGTCCTCCAACACCATGTGACACTTAGCCTAGTCTATCACCGTCTTCGTCGTCGGTCCTTTGAAAACCGAAACAATATCCATCGCTAGGGGACATGAACTCCATATGCCCATATCGTCGCCATTACCGTGACCTAACTCAACTCTGTTTCTGCAAAACACACGTTAGTCACAGTAATCTTGTGTTTCATCCAATCACCGAAACCCACTAGGGGCCAAGATGCGTTCAGAAGGGACAACAAGAGTAGAGCACTAATTCCAAAAGATTTAGAACTTGGTTTTTCGTTCCGCTTTACTCCCTCCGTCCCTAAATAACTATCATTTTCGCTTCCCGAGAAACATCTTTGATTAAATATACATTAAAAAATATTAATATTTATTCTACATAATTAGTATCATTGAAAAGATCTTTGGATCTAGTTTTTAACAAAATTATTTGAAGATACAAATATTGCACGTATTTGCTATAAATTGAGTCAAACTTGTAGCACGCACACCAACAACGACAGTCTATTATGGACATAGGGAGTAGGTAGCAAAGCATTGTGCTGGATCCGAAAATTTGAAGATGGTCTTCAAATCTTAAGATTTTGTGTCAATACTTAATAGAGCTAGAGGTCTTACTTCAAATCTTAGATAGCTCATGTTTTTTTTTTAAAAAAAAATAGATTATTACCCGCTTCTATTCTACTCCCTCCATCCCAAAAATACTGTCGTTGCAGACTTGGAGGTACCTTCAAGGCCCGAGCCAGCCTTGGGATGATTGGAAATATGTATTTTTTGAAAATATAACAAGGAAAAGTCCACTTTTCTGGTTCGGATAAGCTTTTGATTTGAATGGCGTGCGCCTAACACTCGTACAAAATCGTTGGTAACTACTATGCTCGGTGGTGGGCTGGTGGCATCCAATACAATACAAGAGACCCCAGTCCTATCCTATCTTGTACTGTACTCCCTCCGTTCCAGAACGAGTGTCGTCCGGAAAACGTGTCTGTGAGAGAAACATGAATTTTTCAGTGACACTTATTTTGGAACGGAGGGAGTAGAACACAGCAGTAGCACATCCCACGGGGCACGGGCGAGGATGGGTGGACCGCGGTCCGGCCAGAGACGGCCAGTTGTGGGTCTCCGACCACCGGGTCAACAACAGCCAGCTGAGCCCAGGCAGAGGCAGTCCCTGTTCCTCCATGAACGAACGCAAGGATGATTGCCCTTGCTTGCCTGCGCCACCGACCCACCGTGCACGGACCACCACGCCGCAGCACAGTGACAGTGGCGGCATCTTGCTCGCAGTAGCTAGCTGGAGGAGGCTGCTGCCTGCTGGAGCACTACTCTACACGAGTTCCCCGGTGGGCCGTCGTCGCGTCTGGCGCGGCGCACAGGAACGCAGGCAATGATGAGCGCTGCTCTGGCAGCCGCTGACATGCATCAGTTGATGCCGGCCGGGACGTGATAGATGAATGTGTCCACGCGACGCGACGCCGGCCACGGCCAGGAATCCAGACGTGTCGCGCGCGGGCTTGCGGCGGGGGCGGGACGAGCGCTCCAGCAGAGACAGGCAGAGCAGTACGGCGCAGTAGTACAGTAGCAGCCGTCCCGTCTATCGGGCTGAGACTAACCGCACTTCGTACTCTAAATCCATCCTCTATACATCCGGTCATCGACATTCTCTCCTCTATATCACTTTCTCCCACATCCATTTATCCTCTATCCATAGGAGGGCCTGGTCATCGAGATTCTCTCCTCTATATCACTTTCTCCCACATCCATTTATCCTCTATCCATAGGAGGGTCCACATATCTATAAATAAATTTTATCTAAATATATTCATGTGAGATTTTGTTTTGAAGGATTTATTGCAACGAGTTTAATGGTGTAATCAGAATTTAATTTGGAATTTTGGTTTGTGAGCTATAACATTTTTTAGTGAGTTGAAATAGTAGGACCCACTTGAGATTCTCTTTTCTCTCTCTTTCTCCCACCAGTAGGCGCTCTGTCCGAGCTGAGTTGCATGCGTCTGTCCCCTATAGCAGCGTACAGAACTGCTTCTCTACCACGCTGAATATAGCGAACATAGCTCCTATTCTAAATTTTAGAGTAGCGAATAGAGTAGCCGGTGCAGCACTTTCATCCGGTAAATACTACTGCACGATTATATGTGGTACTGCAGTCCAGATAGCCTAATCGCCAGCATCTTTTCGCCGTTCGCAGCAGGTGCAGCGCGGCACGCAAGCCCAGCCTGCCGCCTGTCGCGCCAGACGCGCTGTGCAGAGAGCCTGCAGCCGTTACAGTGGGGGTAGGGCGCCAATGCCATGGCGCTTGGCTGCGGGCTGCGGGCTGCGGGCTGCGGCTGGTTTGAGAGGATTGCACATTGCAATGCAATGTTTCTCCGGTGCACACTATGGAATTGGATGGTATCCCATGCTGCCACTGGGTTTTAGGCTATGTTACACGGATACTCCAAAGGAGGTGATGTATGTGTATCTGATACTTGTTGGATACGCGGATACGGATACTCGGATACACCATGTTAGTAGATTTTCTTTTGAGAAAGTACGTACCCGATATGTATTGTATCGGATATTCGTACCTGTACTCGTGTAACGTAGGTTTTAGGGGCCGCTTGGATAGCAGGATTTGTATAGGAAAACGGAAACAAAGCATTCCTTTTATGTAGAATCATGTATGTAGTCCTTTCTCAATTTCATAGGAATAGAAACATCCACTCCATGTGATGGTTTTCTCCACTTCGCCGAAGTGCAAGGCACGGGCTGCTACTAACGCAACGCAGTTGGAGAACGAATGATTGCTTAGCCAGGCCAAAATGCAATGCGAGCCTGCTCCCACCAGGCATATGCCGCCATATATGTCCATACCACTCGAAGTTACAACTCATGTACACGAGGTCACATCCATTAAAAGATAAGAATAAAAACAAAACAACCATCGTGGGTATTAATTAGTCTATTATTATATATTTTTTATAAAGATCATCATTACACGTTCCCTTAATAAATACTCCCTCTGTCCCTAAATAACTGTCTCTAGAAATCCGTGTTTTTCTCATAGACACGCTTTACGGACGACACTTAAAAAGGAACGGAGGGAGTACCTTTTATCTATCATATGTATACCCTACTAAAACACCGACCATTTTGTTTGCTTGGTGTACCAAAGAAACTTTCTCCACTGACATGGACACCCTCCGCCCACCCCAGAAAATATAACAAAAAAACAACTTCATAGAAATCAAGCATCCATATTAGTTCTCAACATTCTCTCTCCTTACTCATTCAAATCCAACAACCCGAATCACGTATATGGTATCCTTCCTCACTTATGTCATCCCATGTCCGCGACTTGAACCTCCTCAACAGCTAGATTTTGATTCCTCCTTCTCTATTTTTTGTATTCTTTTCTTTTCTTTTGTCTTTTTTCATCTTAAAAAAAAAACTGATTTCCCCACCTTGAACAAGAACAACCAGTACAATTTCATAGTCAACCGAACAATCTAGATGAACATAAATAGAAATTTTTGAGCAATACACCCACGATCCATCCATTGCTAACACAACAACAGTTATCAGTGGATGGAGCTCGGAACGGAGTCATCGATTGCGGTGTTCACGGCCACACCGCCAATGCTGCCCCGGGAGAGAAACGCGCTACCACCAGGGGCGGCCTAGGACACACCCTCTTCGGTCTTCCACGCGGCGGAGCACGCCCCTCCCCGACGGCCGCGGCAGCGCTCCCCACCCCGGCGGCCCCGACGGAGCTCGCCTGACCTAACGGCTGCGGCGCTGGCTGCCCCGTTTGCCCAGCGGAGTATGCGAAGCAGGTGGCGGCAAAAGGCAAGAACGTGACGCTGAGCACCCCGACGGCCACGACGGAGCTCGCCCGCCCGCCCCAGCGCTCGCTGTGCTTGCTGGCGGTCGAGTTTGGCACCAAGGTCGTGCTTGCCACTGCCTGGAATGCGTTCGGGTCAGACAAAGGGCGAGAGAGAGGGGATAAGGACGAGTGGGGTATTTTGCATATTTTCTCTGTCCGAGCCTACATGTCAGGATCAACAAATGGCTCAAAATAGACGGAAGATGGATGGAATGGCGTAGTGGGCAAAAGAGATAAACGTCATGGTATCTGGGTGCGTTTGAACTTTTTATTGACGTGTAGGTTGGTACCATCTTTTATAATGGTGTGGAGGTAAAAGTGTTCCCGATTCCTCTAGGCCCTACCCCCCCCCCCCTCCCTTCCTGCTCGCGCTTGTGGTCTCTAGGCCACGCTGACCTGATCGCGCTCCCCACGCCGCTAGGCCGCAGGCCACCAAGGCGCTAGGCGCAAGGGGAGGCGACCGTGATCCAGCGAGGGCACAGCGACACAGATCCAGTGATGCGCCCTTCCCCAAGGCGCATTGGATGGCGGGGCCTTGGAAGCAGCAACAGTGGTCGTGCGTACTTGGGCATGTTCCATTGATGCCTTGTAATAAAGGACCAGTTTGTAATAAACTATCTTGGCCGAAGGTTCCATTGATGCTAACAAATTTATGTTGTCCGAAATTATTGTGATTTGATTTCTCGGAAGCTTTAGTGTTGCTATTTGGAATAAAAAGTTAGCTACTCCAACTAACTTTAGGCATGTGCAAGCCACACTCTAAATGTCTGCTCATCATAATATGTGTTAAAAATATTTAACATTGTTAAAATATGTTCTATACAGTTAATTAATATTGGGTTAATGTGATCCGTAGCTTGCAATTCCTGTGCCCCAAACGATTCCTTTCGTGCTCTTTTTCTTTCTTTTTTAGTTTTGCCGCTACGTCTATCTTTCTTTCATGTTTTTTTGGCAGAATTAGGTGGAAGGTCTCGAAAAAAACTCGATTTAGGTATCATGCTTTATCTTTTTTGAATTTGGGTGGAACATCCTGAAACAAAATTTTCTTAGGTGGAAAGTCTTCCGTTCATTTCCAGCACTTGACGGTGTCAAGTAGAGGATAAAAAGACGATTTTACATCTGAGTCAAAAAAATATGAAAACAATTCTGATTGTTTATAATATTTTGAGTATAGGTATATATTTATATTATTCTCCGCAGTGAAAAAAATAAACTACGGAGAATAATATAAATATATACATATACTCAAAATATTATAAACAATCGAAATTCTTTTTTTATTATTTTTTTGGCTCAGTGATAAAATCATCTTTTATCCCCCTACTTAACAGCATCAAGTGCTGAAAATGGACGAAAGGTCTTTCCCCTAGGAAAATTTTGTTCGAGGGTCTTCCACCCAAATACGAAAATAAAGACTTGATACCTAAACCAAGTTTTTTTCGAGGCCTTCCACTTAATTCTCCCTTTTTTCATGTTCCTATTGTTTTTATTCCATTATTTCAAACAGGTCCTTAGAGATAATTTTTTGTTTATAACTCACTCGGGGTCTCAGGACATATCGTGGAAACCAACCACTCATGTGGCATTATTGCAAATACGAGCGAGGTTACCTGTAGCACAGCGAATGCAAACACCATGACTGACAACAACAGCGTGGAGATACCATCAGTTCTGTTCGTTTAACTGTAAGTCAGTTTTAATCCGTACAAAATAGTTGTTGAACAGTGTTTTTTTTTTCACAATAAATCAGCTGTGTGCACGCGCGACAGTATAATCACATCAAGATCCAAATCTCATACGATTTTCCCATGTGGCCATGACAAAGGCCATACGATTTTCCATAACTATTGCCTGTGTACGATCCAGTTACTGAGATTCCAAGCATAACTATGACCACTTGTGATCGCATTTCCTCAAATCATACACAAAATATGAGCTAACTTGCAGCTCAATATACTTGTAAACCTATTACCATTTCTACTATACACCAGGACAATGTATCAGCAAAAGCTTTCAGCCTACAAATTGCTAGGAAGAAGACAACCACCCAAAAAAAAGAGAAATAAATGAGACCAGGAGGTAGGGCGAGGGAATAATACAGGATTGAGCAATCTCAGCTTCACTGCATTATGATGAGACAGCACTAATATCTGTTGGAGATACTCTGCTTGTCTCGGTCCCAAGAGGCCCTCAAAGCACTGTGGGAGCGTTTCCCCTCGCCTGCCCTTTGCGATTCTTGTTGAGCCGGGCTACTGTACTCATGGTAATGTTGTTGTTCGTTCAGCATTCTCCAGCTTCTGCTCCCAGAATCACTACTGCCAGTAACAGAACCAGATTCCACGACCATGTCACCCTCAAGAATGCGAAGAACCTTTGTTCACAAGACAAGACACAAGGGGTAAACATACATGCAATCTAGCTTTCATCACTGGATATGGAGATGTAAAATGTCTAGTTTTATCACTAACATGGGACATGCGAGGCCTTGAATGTGGGTCACGTCTTATGCACAGGTTTGCCGCGTGCAGCATGCAGTACACCTCATTTTCAGAGTAGCGCTTTCCGAGTCGTGGGTCTATGAGCTCGTCAATTGCATACTCCTCCAAGAATGGGCGTGCCTGTACAGTCCAAATCTTGCAAGTTCAACACAAAACTGTAGCATATATAAAACAGAAAATTTATGTGCTACCAGAGTGGAGTTCCACAGACCATATGGATAATTACTATGAAGCAAAATGTGTAGGCTCTTAGCCATCCAAAAAACAGGCTTGACTAGGGAGAAATGAGGATCAGATATACGACTCACCCATTCAGTTAGAAGCTGCTGGCCCTTTGGTCGGTTAATGTCAACAGCCTTCCGCCCAGTGACAAGTTCAACTAACACAACCCCAAAAGAGTATACATCAGCCTTCTCTGTTATTTGCCCACTCTGCGCATATTCAGGTGCCATATAACTGCAAGACAGTAATAAAGTTATCTCATTAGCTGCACTCAAAAGTTGAAACTGCCCATGATGAAAATATTCATAGAATAAAGTCATAAAACCCACCCAAATGTGCCAATAACTCTTGTTTCAACACCCATGTCTCCATCAGGTTGCCATCGCGCCAGGCCAAAATCTCCAACCTGTCGGGCAATCATTATGGAGCTTACAATCATAACATTAAATTAAGAGTTCAACAGGAACCACAAAAAATATTGGATGGTTGGCAGAGTTCAGCAGACAATAGATGCATCGCTCCATACAAATCTGCTTTTGGCTAGGACCATCCTATCATGCAGATAACTGTAATAGCAAAGAATAGAATAGATTGACCTCCCTAAGCAAGACTCCAAACATCATAAGAAAAGTTTAATGGCAACAATAGTCTATCACCAGTCAATACGAAGAATAACTGCCTGATGATTGCATCAGATGCAGAAACTTTAACCTATATGCAAAGGTGCCTAATGCCAAAGACACAAGAACAAAGGGTCAACTTTACACCACAATTAGCAAAATAGGACTATACCAGTGGTTCAAAATCATGTGTGACAAGGATGTTGTTTGGTCTCATGTCACGATGGATTATGCAGCCAACCCTACATTCCTCGTGGAGGTACCGCAGCCCACGAGCAGCACCAACTGCAATCTTTTGTCGTGCAGTCCACTCCAATGTTTCCCTATTACGACCTGAATGATATTTCAAGAATAGCTTAGCAGGACAGTTATATGTCAACATCACTAGGTTTGCAGGACTATTGGCACAAAAAAAAAGTGAAACAGAGAGGAGAGAAGAATCAGGAACACAGAACTTGTTAGGTGCATCATGAACTTGGAGACAGCAAGTACCACAACCAAAGTAATGGTTTTATGTACATAAATGCTACAGAGAAAATGATCTTACCATAGAGATGTGAATCCAAAGATCTATTGCAGATGTACTCGTAAACCAATAAACGCCTTTTGTCCTCAACACAAAAACCAATCAGCATTACAACATTTCGGTGTTGTGCACAACTAAGAACTTCCACCTCTGAGCAGAACTCAACATCACCCTGGGAACTAGCAAGCTTGTGTTGCTTAACTGCAATAGCCTGCCCATCAGGAAGGACACCTCGATGAACAGACCCAAATCCACCTTCAGCTAAGAAATTTGCTTGGGAGAAACCACCAGTTGCAAGTTCCAGTTCAGCGTAACTAAACCACCGAGGAGGCTTCCCGAAAACAGGTGCCTTGTGCTGACATATTGAACAAAGCGGAGGTGGTCCAGGAGGTGCATTCCTTGCCAACGAGACAGCATCCCTAACATCTCCTCGGAAGTTTAAGTCTGACCTGCTTCTCATAGCACTAATTTCATTCAGGAGATCCAGCTTGGAAATTTTTTCCAACAAAACATCTGCAGTTGCAGTTCGAGTTTTTCGTGGAACTTTACCAACTGATCTTGAGGATGCTCCTTGTAGTATATCAGACATCCATGGCTGAAATGAGAAATTTGCTGGAGGGCTCAATGTTTCACTGTCTGAATCAGAAATATTGACGTCCGAATGCTGAATTTTATCCTTTGTTGCTTGCACCTCTTTCTTCAGAGAACCATTTGTTTCAGAAGCAGAAAATGGAGACGTTCCAGGGTCCGAACTCGAGACAGAGGAAGTTCCCGCTTCAGTACTTCCAAAAGGTGTCTCCAGATCTGGGCTGCTATTTGGGGTTACAGCAGGCCCTCGAATTGAACTCCGTGCCTCCTTAACATCAGTTGCAGTTTTACCAGTAGAACCATCCAACACAGGTGGAACTGCACATGTTGCTTTAGACTCTTTATCAGGAGATCCCAAAAGATTAAGTCGAAGAACTTTAGGCTGAGAACGCTTCATAACAACAATGTTGCACTGAAGCTCCTCCACACATCGCTTCTCCTCATGCTTCAAATCCCTGAGCAGCAGCAACATACAATTTATTAAGCAAAAAATAACAATGAAAGATTGCAGGATGTATTCAAGAAACTACTGTTTTAGGAGTTGACCATTACTTGTCTAGCACAACCCAGCTTGCCTGTGCTTGCTTACACTCGGCAGCAACAACACCAGAAGGAGAGCCGGAAACAAGCTTATACCTCACATTTATCTACAGATACAACAATAAATTAAGCACAAGTATACGAACTTTTTATTAAACATGTTAACGAGCATTCACACCAGCTCCGAACCTTGTCTATATCATACACATCAAGTTTCTTCAACATTTGAGAACATAACTCTGTTAAATCACATTTCTGATCCAACATAGACTTATGGCCACTTGCACAGTCTCCGGCGAACAGCGGAAAGCCCCAGAACTTTCTGCCTGAAATGGAGAAATGTGCAGATATTTTCAGGCAACTACTGCAAAACCGGAGAAACATTGGCAACTCTAGGGAACAAAGACTGTGGAATTTGTTGATCATTGTAACTAAAGGCAAACGTGCCCACGAGCACGCATTTGATATCCTGATGTAGCAAACGGGAAAGCCAAAACCGGAAACAATACCAGAGCTCTGTGCCGGGATGACGACGAGGAGTATGATGCTTCCGCCGGGCTGCACGACATGCGTGAGCGCCCAGATGATGGCCGTCTTGGAGATCTCCCTGGTGGCTGCCCTCACCGCGACCACCACCTTCTCTGCCGCCACAGTCGCGGCGGCCGCGCCCGCGCCCCCGCCCTTGTCAGCCACGGACTTGCCCTTCCTCTGCAGCAGCAGCTGCTGCTGGGAAGAACCCACCATCATCTCCTTCCTCTAGACAACCAGCAATGCCTACAAATCCAGAAGCTCTAAGCCAGAAGCCCAACTGCCGAAGCAAATAAACTCAACAACCCAAGCAAGAAGACCCAAGAAGAAGCAGCCAAAGCAACTAAAGCGAACTGGAACTGAACTGATGCCCGCCTAGTACAAACAACACAACAACCGCGCCGGGGGCTTTTAATGGCAACGGCAACGGGGAGGGGAGGGGAGACCGAGTACCGCGCCGCTGGCAGTTGCCACCAGAGTTGGACGCCGGACCTGCTTGGCGGCAGGCGGGGCGGAACCAAAAAGGCGAGCAACACGCCCCCGGTAGAGATGATTGCGTTAGAAAAGGAGGCAGCCTTCCCCCCCCCCAGTTCAAGTGTTGGGCTGGGTCCCGACCCGAGGCCGCGGATTGGGAGAAAGATCGCAGCCTTTATGGGTGGCCGCAGATGGGAGCGGGCGCCACCGCTGCGCTGCGCCGCGCCTGTGCCGTGTGAGTGTCCTCGCTCGCCGCCACTGTAGCCGGGGAAAGATGACCCCCGCCACCCTCGGCTTCTGCTGCTGGTCAGATTGCACAGTGCAGCCTCGTGCTCCGCCTAGCCTGCCCACACGATTCCAGGCACGCCGCGGGAATCGCCATCACAGACCATTCGAGCCCTCGCAGATCTCGCCGCGCTTCGCGGCGACCCAGAATTGGCCTCTCCATGCGGGAGGAATCCAAACCGGGATCGAAATTTCTCCACGCAAGGAAATCCCCCGCCCCCAAAAATGCCAAAGCTGGTAACGTAGGTAGGCGACGAGAGGGATTCGACTCGCATTTCCTTCCTTAATTAAACGAACGAATGATACTACCAACTGCAAAAACAGGGGAGACAAAACCGTCCAATCTCTGCAGCTCCTCCCCATCCGAGCGGACGAAATCGCAACCCAACCCAACCCACCCTCAAACGAAGACGAGACAGAACCGGAAACCAGAGGCCCCGAAGGGGAAGAGACGCACCTGTGACGCGACAGCGACGAACGAGCTCCGGCCTCCCAACTCCGACCGCCGCCACCAGCAGCGCACCCTCTCCTCGCGGGCAAACCCTAGCCCTCAGTGCGATGCGAACGCGTGGAAGCCGGACCCGATCGAGGCGTTGGAAGAAGTGGCCATTAAAGAGACAACTGCGCCGAAGCAATTAAAACCGCCATTGCTCCGCGCTAGCCTCTCCCTCTCAGCTACTACTACTACTACTACCTCTTCCACTCCCTGACTTCCACGAGACCACGACCTCCACCACAGCACAGGCCCGATCGCCGTCGACCGCGGGAATTGCCCTCTTCGCCCTTGCGTCCTTTCCAGTATTACAGCTATGCCACTCTCCGGATGGGGAAACGCATTTAAAAACCGGTGGATGGGTCCGGAGAAGCACTCCCCGTCGGTTTCCAATCGGACGGCCGGGGAGCGCCCCAGAGTAAATGCTGCCCAGGGTGCCCTCGTGGGCCGAGCAGGCTGTCCTAGCTGGGGACCACCTGGCAGGATGAGAGAGAGGGACTCGTGGCGGGCGCGGGTGTGCGGTCCCTGCGCGCGGAGGGGGCGTGCTCTGCCACAGTGTGCGCACTGGACAGTGACATGGCCCTCGTGGACGTGGTCCACCAAGAGCTGAGCTGCTAGCTGCTCCATTGCAGTGCAGTGCGTGCCGCTTCTGCTTGTTGTTGCTGCTGCGGCCGCTGCCTGCCACCGCTGGATCCCAGGGTTGATCTGGTCTCTGTTGCCACTTGCCACTGCTGCTTGCCAAAAAAAATTTGTCTGAACTTTTTACAGACCTTTTCGCTCGATGCAGTGGAGACAGCCGCTAGGGTCTGTCTTTTTACAAATGCCGCTGTGTCTGTGTGCGCGGCGTCTCATCCGTTTTTGCGGTCACGTGCACTTCTTTTTTGTGTCTGGCCACCTGACCTGACTACTGAGAGAAGATGATCCTATAGTACTCCCTAGCATCGTTCTGGATGGTGGAGTATTGCAAGTGTGGTGTTCTTGAGGGTAGTTCAAACCCAACAAAATAAGGTTAGAATGGATTAATAGAATAAAAATAAACTATGTTTTCAACCATAGTTTCTCAAAAAAAAAACATTTAGACTGGGATGAATTTAAGTGTATCTAAACAAGCTCTAAAGAAAACAGTAGGTAACTAATTTTTTAGTCCAACCGAACTACCTATATATTTATTATCCACTAGTTAGCTAAACTCAGCTAATTTGAACTAATAAGACACTCCGGTATAGCAAAAAAAAAAAAAAATCAATTAAGCGAGGAAGACAGATTGCGGGAAGATTCAGAGTTGAGATTGATGTTTGCTTATGTGTGAAGGTGACCTCAATCAATACGTACATGTCATCTTTAAACACCAATGAATTTCTATGCACACCCCGAAGTAGCTAGTGTTGGTACAGTACCACCATGGCACCATGTATACGTCAATCGGAATACATCCTGTGTCATTAGGTTTATAGTCCTTATTACATACTCCTAGTATATAGTAAAAATGTACTGTACATGATAGTGACCATACGTACAAGGTACAAAATATAGTACAACACCACATGTCTTCTCTCGTAGTGCTAGACAATGAGAAAAGGACGAGAAACACAAGGGACACGATTGCGCACGTCTTGTTAACCAGCCGCGTGTGTTATTAGCTAATAAAAGATTCATGATATGCCAATGAGATTATGGTAATTAAATATTGATTGGTACGTATAATACGCAGGGGCGAGATGGGGCCCGGTGTACCGTGTACGGAGTACGTGCCACCAACCCCGTATAATTATATACTATTACTATCTACCATACATACTCATCCTAATCCACCTACTACCTCTCTGTAGTCTCTGTACCTTGTACAGCGACAACAATACATGATGAGCTCCCGGGCCGTGTGTTGTCCTGAATTGTACCCAAGCCATGATGCCCCCTCGGCAAGTTGTATGCTGTCACCAACAAACCTGTACAGTACGTACGTAAATGCTGTATATTATTCCGACCGGGTCGTGCCATATTGTTCGTGCAAAATCGTCATTTTTGTGAACCGTGGTCGGTTTGTACGCGTCCGAGTGCCTCTGCTACGTACGGCAGAAGGATATGTAAATAATACTAATCGCCGTTGATACAGCTAATTACTAGTAGATATACATAATAATGCTGCCTGCATCATGGAGACGTGACGTCTAATAAGCTATAGTACTCCATCTTTGAGCTGCGGAGTATACTACTCGTCGCGCATGACAGACGTCAAAGCGGTGAGATACTCCGTGTGTCTATTAAAAACATGTAATTATAGGACTCGTGCCGATCAAAGTGATTCAAGTTTCACCAAGATTATAATAAAATGTATTAGTATTTATATAGTTAAATAAGATTATTATAAAAATATATTCTATTACTAATCTAATGATATATTTTTTTATGAAAAATGTTAGTATTTTTTTATATAACATCGGTCAAAGTTCGAATTGTTTGACTCCTCGATAATTGAGAATTGCATGTTTTGTTGGACGGAGGGAGTAACGATATGGCATGCATGTAAATTGTACTTGCTACAAGTTGTAGTAAAAATAC
Source organism: Coix lacryma-jobi var. lacryma-jobi (assembly GCA_009763385.1). Classification (NCBI taxonomy): domain Eukaryota; kingdom Viridiplantae; phylum Streptophyta; class Magnoliopsida; order Poales; family Poaceae; genus Coix; species Coix lacryma-jobi. The sequence continues at coordinate 155,861,892 of CM019827.1, read as the reverse complement.
GATGTGTTGTAGTAGTAAAACGTACGTAGTACTTACACGTATATATACTACGACGATTAATTACTACCCGATTTGAGATACTAGAAGCAGAAACTTGTCCTCGGAGTATGGGCGTCATCTTGATAACCCTGGCGCTCATTTACGGTGAGCCGAAGCATTTGCTGCTTGCAACACCGCACGTACACGGTACACGTTGAGGCCTTGAGGGCGGTAAAAGAAACAATGCACGGACACGGAGTACCAGTAAAATCCGTGCTGCTCTCCGGTACACGTGGCTGGCTCCTGCACGGAACTAATAAGATTGAATAGTCAGCATGCATGTAGGAGTAGGAGTGGAGTAGTACTCACTAGTCACTACTACGGGTCGAGAGAGTGTGGTGCACCCGTGCATGGGAAGTTGGGAACGAGAAAGTGATCCAGGGGGAGGCAGAGCAAGGGACAAGAACATGAACCAAAACCTGTCCGAAAGAGTACTGCCGGCCTCACACTTTTGCTTGGCAGTCAGTCACAGTCATCAGTCAGCTCCTTTTTACAACTGCCGGCGGCTGCCTCCTTTTTGGCTGGGATTGCGACTGCACAGGCGGCCACTGTGGCGGGGCCGCCGGCGCAGCCACAGCCCACAGCAGCGTGCGTGGGCACGCCCCGACCCCGCCTGGCCCGGTGCGCCATCATCGCCGTCGCTGGGGCGGGCCGGGCGGGCTCCTGCTCCTCGGGTCGGGGTCCGGCTGCCTTCTGGGCTGGGTCGAGTGGGCGCGCGCCTGCTGCCTGCCCCCCTGCCCGGCGTGCATGCCGTCCGCGCTGCCACGCTCGTGACGGACATGGATCCAAAATGGAGGCACAGCACAAGCACGGGAGGGATCGCCGCCTCTCCCGATCCGTACCGACCGGTTGCAGACTTCTCGTCGTGGTTCCATTTGGCTTCAAGATCCGCGGGCTGCTTCAAAGTTCAAATTAAGGAGTTTTGGTTGGATGGAGGTGTTAGCAGAGAGTTCTTCAGTTTCGTCGTCCTCTCTTCGTGGTTCGATTTGCTTGCTTTGGAAACCTTTGCTCGCACATTCGTCAGGGGTGACGACAGCTCTGCTGCAGACGATTTTGCCGCGAACGTACCACCGTGCTGATGATGCCCGCGGTGGCGGTGCAGTCCGAGCTCGGATCAATTAAAAACTGCATGCATGCAGGAGTAGAGCGTTACACCTACCGACGACGACTGCAAATCACTCGTTCATTCAAAATAAAATCATAAAAAACTACTACTTGGAAACTGGGGAGAGAGCAATGGCAAAGCGTGCGTAAACTGTGCACCCACGAGGCCGAGGCTCCTTCCTCCCTCCCTGCAGCTTGCCCTGATTACTTTATGAAATCCTGCTCTTCGCCTTCGCGCGCAGTGGTACCAGGCAAGACCACCGGCGAAGGAGCAGAGCGCAACGGCAAAGTGGCACTCCCGTAATTAACCCCGCAACGCGTGGGCGCTCTCCTCTGTTAGAACGAAGGGGCGGGCCCACGCAGGTCCCAACCACTAGGAGCCGCGGCGCTCGCCGTCCCCGTCGCACGGTCGGGGGGCGTCTCGGCGCGTCACGTCCCGGTCAGCCATAACTGCCGTCGCCGTCGGGTCGGCGTCCGGTCAGCCCGAGACGGCGTCAAGGGGTTCCTAGTGGGCTAGTGGCTGTTGCTGGCGCGGATCTTGCTCCGGACTCCGCAGAGAGGCGAGATCGGAGAGCGTGGGAGTAATAAATTCTGTGGGAACAGCCCGCTGAATTCGAGGGTTTTGCTTCCGCGGCACGGCGATTAAGACGGAGCCACGTTGGATTACGAGGAATTACTGTTAGGCCTAGTTTAGATACCCACAAACTGAAACTATCAACTTTTTTTCACTCTCTTTCAGTCACATCACCGTCACATCAATGTTTAGACGCATGCATGGAGCATTAAATGTTGGTAAAATAAATAATTAATTATACTTTTAGTATGAATGTTGGTAAAATAAATAATTAATTATACTTTTAGTATGTACATGTCGAGACGAATCTTTTGAGTCTAGTTGGTCTATATTTGGACAAAGTTTGTCAAATAACAACGAAAATGCTACAGTTGAGAAAAAAAACTCATCTTTTGCATCTAAACAAGACCCTGATGTTGTTTGTAGTGGCAGAGCTAGAGCAAATACGTGAGGGACACTTGCTTTATACTCCCTCCATATTCATATTAGTTGACGTTGAGGACAGCGACACGGTCTTCAAAACACAACTTTGACCTCTTATTTTTATAAAAATATTTATCGAAAAGTGATATATGTATACTTTTATGAAAGTATTCTTCAAGACAAATCTATTTATACAATTTTTATATTTGCAAACTTAGAAACTTAATAGTTATTGATGATTTATATTCCCAATGTTTGACTCTAATCTTTTCTAAAACGACAACTAATATGGGTATGGAGGGAGTAGGTGTATAGAATTTATCATATAGGCCATGTTCAGATTCCCAAATACTCCTAAATATTTTGCATAGTAACCATCACATCGAATCTTTAGACGCATACATGAAGCATTAAATGTAATAAAAAATAACTAATTGTACTTTTAGTCTGTTCATGTCGAGACGAATCTTTTGAGTCTAGTTAGTTTATGTTTAGACAAAGTTTGTCAAATAACAACGAAAGTGTTATAGTAATTTTTCGCCACAGATACAAATATGGTAAAAATTCATGATAACTACCGTTTTTCAAAAAAAAATGTGGGTGCGTTTACCCTTAATAGTTTATATATAGATCCACCAATGACTATTTGCAGTAGTACCTCGGAGGAGGGGACTAAGCTCTTCGACTGGGAGCTGATGCACTCCGGCCCTTCTTGTTTCCCATGCCCAAAACAAGCTCCGGATTCTACATTTTTTTCCTTCAAAGTTGTGCTTCCTAAAAAGTGTTTGGATGAATAAGACTTTATTCACTTAAACTTATCAATTGTCCTACAATTTATTCTTTCTCACATAACAATATTAAAATAGCCAAAATCTGTCTAAATAAATTCAGACGAACAGTCTAAAATAATTTTTAGTTAAGATACTGGATAGAAGCATGAACTAATCATGGTTCAGACGAACAGTGGTCTTGTTTAGATAACTTCCAACTTTAACTTTTTTCACTCTCTCTTCATCACATCAATGTTTGAATGCATGCATGAAATATTAAATGTTGGTAAAATAAATAACTAATTGCACAAATTAGTTATAAATTACGAGAAGTATCTTTTGAGCCTAGTTAGCGCATGATTGAATAATATTTATCAAGTGCAAACGAAAGTGTTGCAGTAGCAAATTTTTCAACTTCTTACCATCTATACAAGTGTATCCCTATGGTATGATGACCTTGAAAAGAGCAGAATGCAAAACCGTTAAGCTTGTCGAGATCTATAGGGCAATCGAGTGATGTACAAGTACTCCCTCCGTCCCTGTTTTTTCGAGTGTCGTCTGGAAAGCGTGTCCGTAAGGGAAACACAAATTAGGGACGGAGCGAGTAACTTCAAAGATTCGAGGAAAAGAAAGCGGATCTTGTATTTGTCGGAAAATGCCGAGGAGTAGAGGCGATGATTCATCCAATCATCCATCTAATCATTATCCAGTAAGAAAAAAATACTCCATAATCCACAGTGTCTACTCCAGTGGCGAATCCTTCCCCGAAATCCAAAATGGCACGCCGCACGCTTTGCGGCGTGTGCACCGGCGCAAATTTCACGCGACAGGCAGACAGGTCGCCGACTCGCCGTGGATGTAGTGCACGTAGTACGAGCGCTATTTTTATGGGTTGAGGCCGTGAGGGCCTGGGGCAGCGACCGAAGAGGACACGTACGAGCTGTACGAGTACTACTAGCCCTGACCGCGACTCGTCACCACTCGCCGCTGGCGAGCCAGTTTGAGGAAGGTGACAATAATTGAGCATTTTCCAGAGCCGAGCAGCAGACCGCTCGTCTCGTCATCACCTTGTCCGAGACGCCTCTCGCGCGCTAATTAATCAGCTGGTCCCCGACCTCCCGTCCACGACTAATTAATCAGTTCACGGCGGCGCACCGTAGTAGGGCTCTTGGTCTGGTCTGGCTGCCGGCGAGTAGCGACGCGCGCGCACGCGCGCTACCGGCCACTTGGCCCTGTTTGCCTGCCCTGCTGCCGGACGCGCGGTTTTGTCCTGCTCCGGGCCGTGCCCGGCGGCTTTTTGTTTTTGCCGACCGAGCCCTGCCTTCTCTCACCGGGCGGTCTCGGCGGTCGAGCCAGCGAGCGAGTCCCAGACGGTTTTGTTCAACGGCGTGGGCGTGGGCGTGGGCTGGGGTGGCGCGCCTTTTTCTGTGCGGTTTTTCCCCCCTTTTCCGCGCGGATCGCAACACTCGCACGCTGTCCGCGCCGGTCGGCCCGCGTGTCTGCTGTTGCCCGCGCGCGTTGGATCCGATCAGATAGATAGATGTGCGCGCCTGCGCGGAGGCCTAGCCTATTTTGGGTGCGATTTCAGTGTCTGGATTTGTCCCTCTCCGACCTCTCTTGCCTGGCCCATGGATATGGATTCTTGCCTGGCCTTGGCCTGGTCTTGTCCGTTAGCACTGCGCCGCTAGCCATCAATCTGAGCACGAGGACAAATCCCTAGTCCTTTTTTACAATTTTACTCAACGCGTGGGGTACGTACTTTTGTGTTTGGTGTTGTTTAGTTTACCCAACTTTCCCCAAATATTTCTAAATTCTCCGTCACATCAATCTTTAGCTGCATGCATGAAGCATTAAATGTAGGTAAAAAAAATAACTGATTGTACTTTTAGTATCTATATGTTGAGACGAATCTTTTGAGCCTAAGTGGTCCATGTTTGGATAAAGTTTGTCAAATAACAACGAAAGTGCTATATGTTGAGACGAATCTTTTGAGCCTAAGTGGTCCATGTTTGGATAAAGTTTGTCAAATAACAACGAAAGTGCTACAATGTAAATTCTAAATATTTCTCGGAACTAAACCAGGCCTGCTCGAAATACTCAGCTGCTTCGCCTGCATGAGCACGAGGACACCTACATGTGCGGTTGGAGAAGTCGCTCTTTGCTGCGGCAAAATGCAGCAGATCGCACGCTATATCGCACAGGACAACTACGAACGTCTGATCAGGATGAGGATCACGATCAGAATACTAATACTAAGGCCATGTTCAGATCGCGAAATGTCCCTAAATATTTTGCACAGTACTCATCACATCGAATTTTTAGACGCATACATGGAACATTAAATGTAGGTAAAAAATAACTAATTATACTTTTAGTCTATTCATGTCGAGACGAATCTTTTGAGCCTATACTAGTTAGATCATGTTTGAATAAAATTTGTCAAATAACAACGCAAATGTTACAGTAACTTTTGACCAAATATTTCGCGAACTGAACAAGGCCTAATACTAATAAGGGATTCACATTTCACAGTATATATTCACGTGACACGTTTGTTGGATATAATTTAGGCTTCGCCCATATTATATTTAATAATTAATAATTTTAGACTCATATTAAATGTTGTGTCACGTTATAGTTTAGTCCCATATTAGACGTTAACTATAAATTGACTTGACTTAAATAGATCAACTTTTATTGTATCTATAGAAAAGTCGAGGAAAAGGAAAAGAGTGTCACACGTGTGTGTGCCGCCGCCGCCGCCGAGCAAAGGTGAGGCGAGGCGTGGCGTAGTGTGACATGTGGTCAGTTTCAGATCCGTGAAAATCAGATCGGCGTAGACGAGGGAACAGTAGGGAACGGCTCCACGCTTGCGTGGGCACACGAGTGCCTGTGCCGCCGCCTCCTCTCCCGTATTGCAGGCATAAAGCCATATCTTCTCTCTCGTGAGAAGGACAGAAGTCATAGCCGCCACTCAATCTCTCCTTCCACAAAAAGCTCTCTCGCGCTGCCTCTGGTTCTCCATCCTGTTCCTTTGTGTGCACAGAGAGACAAGAGAGCATGTGCCACTGAAACCAACGTCTGTTGCGTAACCTTGCACGGGGTTGCATATGATTAGTTTTGTGGAGAGCGATCTTGCGACTGCTCGACTCCGCCGTCATTGCCACCGCGATCTCTCGACATCGATCCCGATTGACTCTGTCGTTGTTGTTCGATCTGCTGCTGTCAACGTTCACGTGAAGGATCTTGACGTCGTCGACATTTGCAGGACTTCACTACGAACATCTTTCCTGCACCGACTGTGGTCCACGACTTCGAGCAACACTTCATCATGAATGTGGATGGGACAATCAATGCCTCCACCTCTGGTCTCTCCGTAGGATATATCTCGAAATCTCAACCTGATTTCAAAACTGTTCGTTTGTACAGTATGTTTACATTCCTTATGATTAATATGTTCATGTCATATGCAATTGTCACCAATAGTACATACGTGCACATATTTGTTGTCACATATTTACTATTGTATTTTTGTATTAAATGTAACATGAAAATGGCTAATTATCTAACAACGTTGGCCACATTGTTACTCTGATTATTGGTCTACTGCTTCCTTCGGTCCTTGAATAAATCATCTTTAGAATCCATATGAGTTAAACTTTTCTAACTTTGACTAACATTTATAGAAAAGAGTAATAATATCCATAATACAAAATGATCACATTATTAAAATACATCCCTATGGTATACTCGTATGATACTAATTTAATACCATAAGTATTAATATTTTCTTAGAAATTTGATCTTGGAATCTATTTGTTTAGAAGCAAAGTGAGTTCTTACTACTCCGTCTAAAAAAAAGAGTCGCTATGGGATGTGTGCTGGTCAAATTTTTCTCAACTTTGACTGATTTTATACAAATTGTGTGCAATATTTTTATCTCCAAATAATTTTATTATAAAATTATATTTAAAGATCTATCCAATGATACTAACTATGTAACATTAATATTAATATTTTATTATATATATTTGGTTAAAGTTGAAATCTGTTGACTTTTTGGGAAGTGAGAATAACTCTTTTTTAAGGACGGAGAGAGTATGTAAATAAATAAGAACAGAGCGAGTACGGTACCTATATAAATAGATAGTGGCCGTAGTTCCGATACCACAGCATATTCAAACTCAAGGGAAACTGTTGTCAAAAAAAAAAAAACTCAAGGAAAACGTGGCGCCCACAAATCCGTCCGCTCATGTTCGTTTCAGGGCAAAAAAAATTTGCCCTGTCACATCGAATATTACGGCCCTAGTTTAGCCTATTAAAAATATACTAATTAAAAAACTAATTTGTCAGCCGGAGACTAATTCACGAGACGAATCTATTAAACTTAATTAGTTCATGATTTGACAATGTAATGCTACAGTAAACATTTGCTAATGATAGATTAATTTACCTTAATAGATTCATCTTAGTAATTAGTATATGGCCCTGTAATTAGTTTTATAATTAATTTATTTTTAATAGACTAAACTAGTGCCGCAATGTCCGATGTGACGGGCAAAAAAATTTTGCCAGCGAAACGAACATGTGTGGCGGGGCTAAACTATGCAGACGGCCGGTGGCATGGCTGATTGCCCGAATATTGCCGTACTCGGCGGGTGCACATGTTTCTGCTGTGTACGCTGCTGTACTGCACATAACCCTGTGTATCAGTGTGTGGTGTGTGTTCGAGCGAGATCTAGTCTCTGGGGTACTCTCTCCGTCCCATTGAAAGTGTCGTTAGAAAATCGTGTCCTCCTCATAAACACGCTTTCCGGACGACACTCTCAATGGAACGGTCCGTTCCAAAATAAGTGTCACTAGAAATCCGTGTTTCCCTCGCAGATACGCTTTCCGGACGACACTTATTCTGAAACGGAGGGAGTATATAGAAAATTACTATACGGAGTACTCCCTCCGTCCCAAAATATCTGTCTCTAGAAATCCGTATTTCCCTCACAGACACGTTTTCCGGACGATCCATATTTTGGGACGGAGGGAGTAGTGTAGTAGTACCGGATTACTACTACTCATGTATGATTGGCATATGACAACTTGCTAGCATGCATGTACAGTACGAGAGAGTATACGGACAAATTAGAAGCACAGTGCCGAGTTCTGTACCAGTTGACTAATCGCTTCGCGGACGAATTAAACCGTGGGTCTCTTGAGCATCCCAACAATCATCGAGAAAGCATCATTTCGCTCGCTCAGTTAGTTGTAGGTGATGTACAGCACTCCACAACCACAATCGTGATCCAGTGACAGATGCATAATACGATAGAAGAAGGAGCTGGTTCTCCTCTTCTTCTTCTTCTTCTTCTCTATTTTTTTTCTCCACTTTTTATTTTCTCTCTCACCCTCCTATATTTTTTCTCGCGCGCACACAAAAAAAAACGAATAGGAGGACGAGGAAATAATGTACTTATGTAGCGGAAGAAGTTTCAGAACCAAAAAAAAAAACCTCAAGTGGTGCATGGCCTAATAATCTGAAGAGGCAGGGGCACCAGGAGCACTTCAGATTAATAAGACGCCACCAGGAGCAGCCAGCAACACCACCCGTGAGAATCACTTGGAGTGGCGCACGGGCGGCCCCAGATCGAGGGAACTGGAAAAGCGGAAACTAGCCATACGCCCATACTCATAATGAGCGCCAGCCAAAGCTACCCCCATGGACCATGGTCCATTCAGGGCATCCATCGTCGTGCTGGGCGGCCAATAAGCGCTCTCTCTCTCTCTCTCGCTCCTCCTACATACAACTACGTACAACTACAAAGCGTTAAGCGTGTACTGTTGCTGTCTGCCCAGTGGCAGAGATGCTAGCTGGTGCGTAGATACGTACGTATTTTTCCTGGTCCAGCGTACGTACTGTACTGTATTATCCATGCTGCACATGCATGGTCCATGCCGCCCCGTACATCGCGTGCGTGTCCACGGGACGACCGGGCCGGGCCGGGAGGGACCATGCAAGGTCCTTGCTCGCTCCATGCATCGTCGTGGCGTCGTACGTGCATGGGCGAACAAATCTGATGAGGCTACGTACAGTAGCTAGCAGCTAGCTATATTATCATCAGAGCGGATAGTAGTACGTGTTAGGCTTAGGCGTACGTACAGCAAGCTAAGCAACAGATATGCATGCATGGCCTGATGCTGATCGATCAATGGACGGGAATGGGAGGGATATGCATGCGCGTTTCCTGCCTGCGCTCCGATCGCACGGCGGCCTAGCCTAGCTAACACACTGCCGGGACTTGCTTGGCCGTTGGGATATGATCCGCTTGCCCTCATTATATGCACGTACCCATTCCATGCAGATGCAGATGCACAGTGATTGACTGGGCCTGGCTATAGCTGGGATAGCTACAGTGCCTGATCCGTAACTCGTGTCTCCTGGTCGACCCATCGATTTTAATCAGGGTACAGTTTTTCTCAGGCACGGCATGGCACAGACAGCACGAGGCGAACCAACCTATCATTGGCGCAGCAGCACTACTGCACGATGAGCCTTTAGCTCCGGTCCAAATTGGCCTTTAGCCTCGGGCACAGAGCCGGGGCTAAGGAATCGGGACTAAAGGTCCGACCTTTAGCCCCGGTTCCCCGCCCTGGGACCTTTAGCCCCGGTTCGTAATACTAACAGGGACTAAAGAGGTCCCGAGCCGGGCCCCGATGGCTGGCCTCTTAAGACCCTCGAGGGCTGTCCTCTTTTTTCTCTTCAAATGTGTGGATGTTCTTTAATGCATGGTATAAACATATATTATTCCAACAAAATTTTTCTAACAGAAAATATATTACAGTGCTCAAATATTACAGAATGTTTAAATATTATTCTAACAAAAAAATTATTACAGTCCTCAAATATTATAACTCATGTAACCAAATATTATTGTCCTCAAGCAACAAATAAATCACAAGTCCTCAGACAAAACAGTTCTCAAGCTACAAATAAATGACAAGTACATGCCGCAATATAACAACTCACAAATACTCAACCATACACATGTATTAGTACCTATTAAACAACGATTCTGCAATGTTGTCACGAAAGGCATTCATTTGTGCACGGTCTGCACTATCAGGTGCAGGAACAATTTCTGGCTGATGAAACGAGGCTTCAGGAGGCACAAACTTAGAATGACGATCCAAAATCTGAAAGTCGTCATCTAATTCCCCACTCAACCTTATGAAGTTATGCAACGCAACAACAGTAGTAATAATGTGCGTTTGAGTTTGAGGAGGGTAGCAAGGGATTTTCAACAGTAAGCGTCACTTCATCTTCAAAACGCCAAAGACCCTCTCAATGACGTTTCTAAGAGATGAGTGTGCACAATTGAATATCTCATGTACACCTTGAGGTTCTCCGGCGTTTTGAAAGTCTTGAATGTGGTACTTCGTTCCCTTGTAACGAGCAAGGTACCCGGGACGGTTTGGGTAGCCGCCATTCACCAAGTAGAACATCCCTACAGCACCAAGTATCTGTCATTATTACATGCTTCAATTAGAAATGTCAAAACAATTAGCAGCTAGGTTTCTACCTTGAGGGGGTGAGGAAAGTAATCCTTGAATGTTGATATGACATCCTGAAACACTCTTGTGTCATGGGCAGACCCCGGCCATCCCGCAAGGAGAAATGTGAAGACCATGTCAAAATCACATACAACCATCACATTTTGAGTGTTGATGCCCTTGCGACACAAGTGCTGCACAAACTTATCTTGTGGTACGACAACAGGGAAGTGACTGTCATCTATAGCTCCTATGCACCTCTTGAATTCAGGATAGAATCTATGGTTTCTCAACCTAGGATGCATTGTCCTAAATTCTGGGTCCCGAGGTTTAATGATGTTGTCTGCAAGTTTAAGCACACAGGACAACACTCTATAGAACATGTTGTGGACAGTGCCTAGAGATCTCTCAAATCTGTCCTCAGCTTGCCTATACGGTTGTGGAGCACCAAGCATCCATAGGACACAGACCTAAAGCCTCAATAGATGTGGACTTTGTAGTGTCTTTGAGGCCATGCTCATCTACCAAGACCTTATGGAGTCTATAGAACATAGCTGGAGAAATTCTAAACATGTTGTAACACCTAGTTTCATCTGCTAGTTTCTGTTGTACCCACTCCAGGCCAGTCATTGTTGGCACCCTATAGTCTGACCTATTGTAATGCTTTTCGAAATGCAAGGCATACATGTTCATACCAAGCTGTATTGCAGCTTCTTCATCAGCATCAAAGAACAGGCTGAAAAATTCGTCCTCCCACTGTTCATCATCGTCGTCGTCATCTGTAGTTACCGAAGCTCCAGGTTGCCCAGCGATCTGAACACATGAAAAAAAACAAATGAACACAAATTAGTATCATTTTACAAAAGCCTATATACCCATGCAGCAGTACCTGAAAGATCACTTATACCCAGAAAGAAACACCCTCAACGATTCACAACCGCACAAAACAAATTACTTCGCAATTCATCCACGAATGAACATCAACAACTAATGCGAATAACAGACTTTGTTCGAACATTCAAATCACATAAATATTTCAAACACCACCATATACATGACAAACTTGTTCACGATACAAAAGTGTAAGGACCTATGTGGCCTAGAGGGGGGTGAATAGGCCTGTCAAAAATCACAGCTCAAAACTTAATTAGATACGCCCGGCACTACCGCTCTGAGCACGGCACTCCCGCTCCCCGGTACTGCCGCGCAGAGTGAGACCTGAGACTGCAATTCGAAATCCAGCCACAACAAACTAATTCTATATGAATGGAAATGCTACACTAAGCTCCCTGAACCAGCAGAACCAACTACACCAAGCCAAATATGAAGTATGAAGTAGATCGGGCCAAACCCTAGAATCTATCACAAGCTCACAAGTATGAAGTATGAAACAAGTAAGCACAAGAGACAAGTGATTTATCCCGTGGTTCAGCTCGCCACCAAGGCTTGCCTACCTCCACGTTATTGAGGTTGACCACTTAGGTCATGAGCTTTTCAACTCTACCTCGTTCTCAAGTCAAGGAACCAAATCCTTGAGGTGAGGGGTAATAATACTAGCTGCACAAGCGATTACAAACCTCCCTAGGCTGCCACACAAGTTGGCAAGGCTCTAGGGCGACGCCTAGCCGGCTAGGGTTCCAAGAACCCAAGAGTAATAGAATCAAATCCACCGGCTATGGCTCAAATCAAGTGCTCTAGGAAGTAGATCTCAGCTAGGGCTTCTCTTTGGTGAAGGTTTGAGGCTCTAACTCACTTGGAATCAATAGGAATAAAGGATTAGGTGAGAGAGAGCTTGGGGGCCTTCAATGGGGAGAGGAAGCCTTGTCTGGAGGTAGGTGATGAGTGAATGGTCGTGGATGACTGTTGGGGTGGCAGGGAGATGGAGTAAATATCCCCTGCCTTCCAACGATTACAATAAGTCGCGGCAGTGCCGGCCTTAGCCCGGCAGTGCCACGGCCCGGCACTGCCGCGCCCTGAGCGGCACTGCCGCGCCTACTAGATAGATAGGAACAGATCTGAATTTAGTGCAGCTGTCTTTGGTTAGGAATAAGGATGGCTTGGGTTGGTTTGAGCATATGTCATTCAGCCATAGCAATGTATTTGCATTCCCCCTTGATAGTGCGGCATTCCTATAACTCAAATTCAAATGAAAAAGCTTGATATAGCGCTTTGAGTCCGGATCCGATGAAATATAGTATGAGGGGTCCACCAACACATATGCACCATCCTTTCTTAACATTAACCTGCTTGTCATCTTCATAAATCTCATTAGTTCTTCAATCGCATGGTCATTATCACAAAAACCCACAATTAGGGCTTGATTGCACTTACAAAAAGGCACGACAAATGCATGGATAAAAGGGTCTAGTTAATGACCCTCGAGCTCGCATGGTCTTTAATGATGGCCAGCCTTCCTTTGGGAGCTGACTGCAGGAAAAATCTTGTATCGATTTCATTTCTAGCGATCCTGCCCACAATAGGCCACAACTCTGAATTTTCCTCTATTACCCCTGCCTCTCTAGCCAGCTTTGCAACTAGGTCAACGGTTTCCAGTTTTTCATTCTTCTTGGCCTTGTGAGCCTGCTTCCTCTGACCCCACATCTCCTGCAACACTGCAGTCCTATTCTCCAAAGTTAAGTTCAAGTTCCTCATGTTCTCATTCATCCTGACTACTGGACTCCTGGACCTCTTGCTTGGAGTACCAGCTGTGCTGTGGTTGCTGAGACTGTTGTAGCTCCTCTTGCTGCCACTGCTCTGAGGGGTGCGCACGTCTTCATCATCATCAGTACTAACATATAGTGGTGCATTCTTACGACCAGGAACATAAGCCGTCTCCCCAGTGACAGCTGCGCCCCCGAACATGATATCCAAAAGATCCATGTATGGTGGCATTGCACCTTTCAGCTGCTCCTGGAAAACAAAAATAGAGATCAACATGTTATAAACTCTCGAAAGCATGCACTGAAACATGAAAACAGAACCGATTTAGGTGTACCTTGTCATCGTTCTCCTCCCACCATTCATCTATAGCGTTGACGGAGCCATCTGGATTGCGCCCCAATCCCGTTTCTTTGTTCAGGAGGTTTCGTAGGCTATTCCAGAGAGTCCTCAGCTTACGGTACTTGTAGCCAAAGTTGACGTTATCGTGAACTAATTCGGTGGCTTTGAAGAAAGCCTCCGACAGGTTCTGCCAACCCCACCTGTTCATTTGACCCCCTGGGCAGTTGCCCTTGTGCATCTCTTCAATGTACAACTCACAGAAGATACATGTGTTTTTTGTACTCCATCGGGCCCTGCTTATGATGTTCTGAAATTATGCAGAATCTCTGAGTCTTGCATGTCATTTCATTAGTCAATAAAGTAACCAATACCAGGTTGCATGTCATTTCATTACTTAATGATTCATGCAGCAAGCAAAGCACAACAAGTAAAGAACAATAAGTAAAGAACGAATAACATTTGCAGTTCATGGACAAAGAAACTTTGTGTATACCGGCACTTCAGTGCGAGGGACGTCGTCGGTGGCAGCTGCCTGGGCACCCTGACGACCTCGGGGAGGCACGGGGACAGCAGCACGGCTAGCACGGGCGTTTCCTCCACTGTCTCCTACGACGCGGCGAGGAATTCAGAGGCCAAGGGAACCCCTGCCGCCAATGGAAAGCCCGCGCACGGGATGGGGGCTGCAAGTCCGGCCGCTTCCGCCGTCTTCCTTCGGGGACTGCTGTGACGGAACGACCCTAATCCCATGGCCCACGTGTCCCTGTCAACCTCTGACAGGGACACGTGGGCCATGGGATTAGGGTCGTTCCGTCACAGAGTGGTATCAGAGCATCTCACTTTAACGTTGCAGTGTTCGTTTTTGCGAAAACTTCAAAAGACCTTTCGAGTCCAAACAAACTAAACTTGACTATTTTGAGTCCAAATTGCTTCTCTCATCTTGTCTCTCATATGGCAACACTAGCTAGTAGAACAACATGTTTTAAGCCCTATGTACCTTATTTATTTATTGCATTGCTTTGTTCCGTAGGAACGATTCATGCATCATGTCATAATCACTAAAGTCAACTTCCTCTCTAAGTTCGTTGGGGTAGTATGCCTTTACCTGTTCTTGCTAGCCTTTCTCATCCATCTTCTCTTATCCAGACATGGCCCGTATCAAGCTGACTGCCCGCAAGTCGACTGGACCGCATGGTGTGCCACGCCACCAACTGGCACCACGCGCTGGGGAGGAGACTGGAGAATCTTCCAACGGTCGTCGCTTTCCCCGCCGCACCCGTAAGAACCTGAAGGAGGAGATCAAGGATCTGAAGGCTGAGTTGAAGAACTTGGAGCATGACTTCTACCACTCACACCTGGAGTTTTATGAGGCACGAGCTTCCCTGGAGCAGGCCAACCGGAACACGGTTCGCGCTATCGAGCAGCGCAATGATGCTTGGACCTGCGAGGACGTTACCAGAGCCCAGCTCCACGGACTGCAGCAGTACACAGCTCAGATTGAACAGTTCAATGATATGCTTCATGAGGAAGTGCATCAGCTGTATGATCAACTCCACCCCTTGGTACCCCCGGTTATGGAAGACCCTGAGGACGGAGTAGTGGAAGAACCCGATGTGGAACAAGAGCCAGACGTGGACGAAGAAATTGAACCTGCTGAGGACATCCACGCTGAAGACGAGGACGAGGAGGAGGAGCCTGAGCTCATCCTCGAAGAAGACGACGACGAAGACATGATCATCATCGACGACGACTAGACTCGTAGTGTCTGTACCATCTGCTTACCTAAAACCTTAGTCTAGGTTTGGGGGCGTTAGTCTGTCTGTTGCCAAGTCTGGCATGTATCTTTCTTTTCGCATCTTTTCCCTTTATCGGTCTGTATCATCTGTCAGTCACCTTATCAAGTCATCAGTCTTTTGTATCAGAAGAAGCTATCAGTCTGTTGTTTTCAGAACCCTATCTATGAATGCTAAGTTCCAAGTTGCTTAACAGATGCCTGTGAACACTCGCACTGGAGCTGGAGGTTCTGATGATGCCAACCTCCCAAACCCTCCACCTGTCCCAGCTACCCTAGCAGATGCCATTGCAGCCTTGGCCGCCGCTGCCAACCTAATGGCTCAAAACCAAGGACAGCAGAACTTTCACCGTGGTCGCCACAACATCAACCAAGAGACCACCCATGTGGAATTCACCGAAACTCGTCCACCGGTCTTTACCAAGGCCGATGAACCCCTCGAAGCTGATGATTGGCTCCGCACCATGGAGCAGAAGTTTGGTCTTATCAACTGCACTGAAATCCAGAAGCCCCATTTCGCTTCCCAGCAGCTTCGTGGCCCAGCAAGTGCTTGGTACGCCAACCTGTTGGCTGCCCAGCCAGAAGGTCATCGGTTGACCTGGGAAGAGTTCCGCACTGCTTTCCGTGCTCATCACATCCCTTCCGGATTAATGAAAATGAAGCTTGATCAGTTCCTGGCTCTCCAACAGAAAGACTCCACAGTCATGCAATATGTGGGTCAATTCAATCATCTCAGCCAGTATGCCTCAGAGTATGTCAACACGGATGAGAAGAAGAGGGATTGTTTCCTCAGAGGACTGCACCCAAAGATCCGCAGGAGCTTGTCCAATAACCTGACTGGGTCTTATCACGATGTTGTTGACCGAGCTGTTGCTTTTGAAGAAAGCAATCGCCAGTACCAGGAAGAGAAGAAGAAGAAGAAAGCAGGGTCAAGCAGCTTCTCTGGCAGCCACAAACGCCAGAGAATCATCTATCACCCCAGTCACCACCACAATCGTCTACCTTACCCCAACCAGCAAGTGGTCGTCCGTACCGCGGCCACCACCCATAATGCCAACCAGCAGAGTGCCACACAGCCGAACGCCCCAGGTGTTCGTATCACCACTCCACAAACAGCCTACAACCATCCCTGCTACAACTGTGGTCAGCTTGGTCACTGGTCTCGTGAGTGCCCAAAGCCCAAGAGGTATGCCCAGAATACTCAGAAGAATCCTGGAGGATCTCAGCAGCAGCAGCACCGTGCACAGCAGCAGCATGCTCAGAAGGGCAAGATTGTCAAGAAGCACGGGCAAGTCTACTACACCGCTGTCAGCGATATACCAGAAGGGGAGCCCGTCATGATCGGTAGGTTTCCTGTTGCTAATCACCCTGCAGTTGTGTTGTTTGATTCTGGTGCATCGCATTCCTTCATCAGTCGTACTTTTGTCATCAAGCATGAAATATCAATTGAGGATTTAAAAGAAAGTTTCTGCATATTTTCGCCTGGAGGGCGTATAAGTACTAAGGAAGTGGTTCGCAGTATACCAGTAATGTTGGGGGAACATGTATTTCCCACCACCATGATAGTGCTTCATGATCAGGAGATAGATGTCATCCTAGGCATGAATTGGATGTGTCAGTATAAAGCCATGATCGACATCCTGAATAGAGTTGTGAGAGTGGATATTCCTAACAGTACCGCCAAACTCCTTCTCCAACTTCCAATGCCTCAAAAACCAGCAGCCACTCAAATAAATACCGCCTATGTTCTGGAAACCCGGGACATCCCCGTGGTTTGTGAATTCCCTGATGTTTTTCCTGAGGATTTGCCTGGTCTGCCTCCTGACCGTGACGTTGAGTTTGCCATAGAGCTAAAGCTCGGGACTGCTCCTATATCCCGCAGAGCTTATCGAATGCCTCCCAGAGAGTTGGCAGAACTAAAAATCCAATTACAAGATTTGTTGGACAAGGGTTTCATTCGCCCGAGCTCGTCTCCTTGGGGCTGTCCTGCAATCTTTGTAAAGAAGAAAGACAAGACTCTCAGAATGTGCATTGATTATCGCCCACTCAATGAGGTCACCATCAAAAATAAATATCCCTTGCCTCGTATTGATCTTCTCTTTGACCAGTTAGCTGGAGCCAAAGTATTCTCCAAGATCGATCTCAGATCTGGCTACCACCAAATAAAGATTCGTCCTGAAGATATTCCTAAAACAGCTTTCACCACCAGATACGGCCTATATGAGTACTTGGTCATGTCCTTCGGTTTGACCAATGCCCCTGCTCATTTCATGTACCTCATGAACTCTGTGTTCATGCCAGAGCTTGATAAATTCGTGGTCGTTGTGGCGGAACCGACCTGGCGATAAGAGCTCAAGTATTATCTTAGCCAAATCCGTCTGACTTCGACTCATACTTGAACCCATATAACCCCGGTAGTCCGGAAATCACGAAGGATTTCTAACACCATAACATACAGGATCGCATCGTTCAAGGTTACATTCGTAAAGATACATCACAGCGAAACGAAATCGAATTTAAAACATCAGAGTGCGGAATTTAAAACAGAGTTATCACAATATTGAGTTTAAAAGTGCGGAAGCTTGAATAAGTTTAAAACACGACCACAACAAACGTGGTCCAAATAAAACATTGTTTTGATACACAAAACCCAACACAAGTCATTCCTCCTTTTTAAGGTAATGTGCCACCAGTAGTCTCAGTCTGGCAAAAGAAAGAGGAAAGCTTCTTGACGACCCGGCCCTGGGCCTACTCCTCATCACCTTCCACTGGGTAGAGGCAGTGCTTACAATAGCCAAAGTAGACCTGGCCATCTGCAACAACGGGATAAACCCTGAGTGCGGGAATGTACTCAGCTAGACTTACCCGTCTAACCGAAAATAAAGACACCAAGGACATGCAAGGCTTGATTGGGTGGAGCTGGGATCTTGAATTTGCGAAAAGCTCAATTTAAGATAAGCGTAGTATTAGTGAAGTTTAATGAGCTGTCATCTTTTATACCTATTCCTTCTTCTAGGTTTGCACCTGAACTATTGCACACACTTGAGTCTAGCAGACAAATAATATAACCATATCCAGTTGACTTGTCCACATTTTAGTTGAACCTTTAGATATCACATGGAGTTGTATCGTGGTGAAGCTCGCCATAGTTTCCCACTAACCGGGGGAGACGGCGACTCGAATCGAATTCCAAACCAGCTGGTGAAAGACCTTTAATACCAGCCCACACTTTCCCCGTCGGGTCCATGCATTGGGCAACCGCTCGACGCTTGTTCGTGGTGGTAATCGTCGCGGCTCAAGCACGGACCGCCCAATCAGAGTCTGGCGATGGCCTCACGCGGCAGATCGCAACTTCCGTACTAGAGGGCACGACACGGGTTGAGACCGGCCCGAACAGCTTCTAACCGGCTTTGGGGTCGATGATTACGGCACCGACATATCCCTAAGTAAAAGGGCGCGTTCAAAAATGAACGAGGGCCAACATCGATACAAACCTACACGATCCAACGGACGGACTGCCCCAAGTTTCCAAACTTGTGCCTTGCCTTCCAGTTGACCGTATTTCATTACTACTCAGGTTCTTTTCCACGATAGCAAATATAGCCAACCGTGATCCGGTCAATACCCATCGGGGTATTACGGAAACATCCTTAACTACTACTTTTATTAAGCAGGCTAAGCAATTCTACATTATAAAGCAGTAGCAGGATAACAAGGCAGGTAATAATCAATAATCAAGGAATGGTAATGCAACAAATAGGATTCAATCAACTCCTATACCTAATGCATCACAATATAAAGGACTCAAGTAAATTAATTATAAAAACTGGGAGACTTAGAATGCTCCGGGGCTTGCCTTGAGTGAAAACCGAGGCCTCGTGGGAGGGGCACTCGGGCAGGTTAGTGTCGGCCGCGGGGTCTGCTTCCTCCGACTGCTGGAGCTCCTGGATCTCCGGCTCGACGCTTGGCTCCTGCTCTTGGTGGGGCTCCGGGAGTGTCGATCCTATTGCATGCGATGAATTTATAATTCAATAAATGCGGTGCAAGATGAAGTGGCATGAAAAGAATAACTCTTGCAAACCAACAAAGCCAACTTGTTGAACCACTTTTAACCTTGGGGCAATATCTCATTTATTTCATAAGACAAAATCTGAGTATTCAACTCTTTCTTATTTAAATACATCAAAGGAAACTCAGATTTGAACTGCAAGTGTATTTTTCTGGGCTCAGAAAAATCCACAAAAATTCCAGAAGGTAAAACACACTTGCTGGACTCTACTGAACAAGTTTCGGCCAAAGGTAAAATACAGAGCTGCAGATACAAAAATGACAAGCAAACTGCCTAAAAAGGTACTTTGAACTACAACCCTACTGTAAAAGAGTGCATAGCTCTATTTCCTATTTTTCCCAGATTCTACTTCACATTTCATATTTATCCAGGAAGTTCCATGACCAGAACCATCATATATTTTCTTACATGAATTTCTAAAGATCTATACAGAAAAGCACAGTTGTAAAGCAACTACAAATTTTTCCATAAAACAGATCAAGTTCATATTTTTCTTAGATTCTACAAGGCATACAGAGACTGTACAAATTTTCCCATATTTTATTTCAACATATAAACACCTTAACACTTATTCTAAGAAATCAGCAAAAAGAGACTTTTAACTATAACAGTAACTTTTTCTACATAAACAGTGCCTCATATATTTTTCACAGGTGCCAAACAGTATAATAAACTTACACAAAATTTTCCAGGAATTATCTCAACCAAAAAAACACTTATAATCATTTATTTAAACAAAAGCATATAAACTGAAATAAATGAAAACAGTAAAATAAACTGCTATCAAAAATACATTCATATTTTCCCATGATAGATCTATTCATAAGAAAGCTAATAAAACTGGAAGCACTTCATTTGGATTTATAAAACAGGCTACACAAAAATAACAAGCATCTCTGGAAATTAAACCGAAAAAGAAAAACATTTAACTTCTCCCGGCTGGCTTGCGAGAACTCGGTCTATGGATCGGTAAGGGGCTGACGCGCGGGACCCGTGGGTCAGCAGAACCTATTCGGGCTCGGGCGCACGGCGGAAAGCGAATCGGCGAGGCCTGGCTCGACGAGACCGCACCCGAGGTTTTGCTCGAGGCCGAGCTCGAGGCCGAGGCCTGGCTCGAGGGCTCGGGCGAGACGGAAAAACGCACGCTCGTCCGAGGCCTGGTTCGAGGCTGGGCCTGGCTCGAGGGCTCGGGCGAGACGGAAGAACGCACGCTCGTCCGAGGCCTGGTTCGAGGCTGAGGCCTGGCTCGAGGGCTCGGGCGAGACGGAAGCAGGGGAGGGATTGGTCCGGCGATTTCTCGCCGTCGGTGAGGTCGCCGGCGGGGAGGCTGGGCCCGGCGGACTCGTCTCAACGAGGCGCATCCAGCGGTACCAGTGGTTTGGCCAGCGCACGGCCGTAGCGTGCCGGCGGCGAGCGGCAGCGCACGGCGGCGGCGGCATCGCGCGGCTACGCCGTTTCCGGCGGTCGCCGGCTAAACTGGCGGGCGTGTGAGACTCAGTGAACCTAGAGGGGAGTCCTAGGGGTGATGGTTTGGCCGGAGGTGCGCTGGTGCGTGCTGGCCACGTGTGAGGTCCGCGATGGCGGCAATGGCGCTCGGCCGAGGTGAACAGAGAGATAGGGAACGATAGCGTTAGGGCTAGTTGGTGTTCTCACCTTGCCCTGGCTTGGCGAAGCTGGAGGAGGAAGAAGGGAGGCGGTGGAGCTCGGGTCGGGGACGAACGGCTCCGGGCTCCGAGCGGCGCTGAAAGCTTCCGCGGCGGGGCTCTTCGGGCTTCGGCGTCGGGGGAGCTCGGCGGATGGCGCGGGGGTGCGCACCGTGTGTCCGAGACGAAGGCGGGGCAGTGGCCGGGGTTAATCGGCCGGTGATGGAGGTGGTGACTGGAATTTGGGGAAGGGGCCTTGCGGCGGTGGTTGCAGCGAGCGGAGAGTGCTCAGTTCGCTTCGTGCGCGGGTGAGAGTGGGGAGTGAGAGCGAGAGTGAGTGCGCGAGTGAGTGAGGGAAGGAGCGGAGGGTGGAGTGCTCGGGCTTTTGGTCGGCTCGGCCGGCCGGTGGTCGCTGCGGGGGCCACGGCGGCGCGGTCGGCGAGGCGGCGGCAGGCGGCTCGGCAGACGAGGATGCGCGGGAGTGGCCGGCGAAGATCGCTGGCGTGCTCTGGTGGGAGAAGATCGGAGAGGGAGTGGTCGGCGTGGATTTGGCGCAGAGAAGGGGCGCCACGCGGCAAGCCGGCCGGCGTACGGCGCGGCCGTGTCAGGTGGCCGGCGCGCGGTGCGCGGGCGGGCGCGCGCGCGGGCGAGGCGGCGAGCGCTGGGCCGAGGCGGGGAAGCGGGCCGAAAGGCCGGATGGGCCGAAAGGGTTGGCGCCGGGAAAGAAAAACATTCTTTTTCTTTTTCCAGAAATTTCCAAAGTTTGACTTCTCAAAAACAGTTTGAAAAACTTCAAACCAGGCTTTGACCCAAATATAAAAGTTGCTCAAAATATTTTTCTCTACAACTTTTATATAGAACACTTTTTCTGAAAACCATTTATAAATCCTCCTCAAGAATAAAGCCAAAATCAAAGCATCAAGTCAAATAGAAATCCAATTTCAAATAAACAACAAAAGATCAAAGGCATACTTTTACACATGAAATGATGCAATGCATTGCTTATGCTTTCTTAGTGGCTAATTGCAGTGCCTAATGCAGTGCTTGACACTAGGGTGTCACAGCCCTTCCCCCCTTAAAGAAATCTCGTCCCGAGATTTAAGTTACGTACCAATCTTTATAAAAAGCGGGGTAGTTTACGCTTAGGTACTCCTCGGTTTCCCATGTAGCATCGTTGAGTCCGTGATTACTCCAGAGAATCTTGTAAGTCTTCACTGTTCGGTTACGAGTCTCTCGAGTCTTGGTATCCAAAATTTCCTTAGGTGTTCGTAGTACTCCAGATCTGATCTGATCGTGACATCCGGGACTCGAACTTCCTCTTGTTCGGGAACTCGAAGGCATTTCTTCAGCTGTGATACGTGGAACACTGGGAAAACTGCACTCATCACTGGGGGTAACTGCACTTCATATGCCACTTTTCCCTTCTTTGCTATGATCTGGTAAGGTCCCACATATCGAGGGTGCTAGCTTCTTTTTAATTCCAAAGCGTTGGACCTTTCTCATAGGTGAAACCTTGAGATACACATAGTCTCCAACTTGAAATTCCAAAGGTCTCCTTCGGGTGTCAGCATAACTCTTTGTCGAGACTGTGCTACCTTGATATGTTGCTGTACTGTTTGCACAATTTCCTCGGCATCTTTTACATAATCGGACCCATAGAATCCTCGATCTCCAGACTCAACCCAATTTACTGGGGTTCTGCATCTTCGTCCATATAGAACCTCAAAAGGTGCCATTTTTATACTTTCTTGATAACTGTTATTATATGAAAACTCAGCAAGGGGTAACCATTTCTCCCATGACTCTCCTGAAGACAAGACACAAGCTCTCAGGATATCTTCTAGAATCTGATTTACTCTCTCCGTTTGCCCTGCGGTTTGGGGGTGGTAGGCGGAACTTCTTACCAACTTGGTTCCTAATCCCTTGTGCAACTGTTCCCAAAAACGTGCTATGAACTGGGGTCCTCTATCAGAGACAATCCTTTTTGGAATCCCATGCAATCTCAAGATATTCTGTATGTACAAATCTGCATACTGATGCGGTCGGTGGGTAGTTTTGACTGGTATGAAGTGAGCTACTTTAGACAATCGATCCACAATAACCCAGATAGAATCATTTCCCTTTTGAGTAGTGGGAAGGCCAGTGATGAAATCCATGCTGATTTCTTCCCATTTCCACTCTGGAATTGACAACGGTTTGCAACAGTCCTGCAGGGTCTCAGGTGTATTGCCTTTATTCTGCAACAAGTATCACATCTGGCGACATAAGCTGCGACTTCTTTCTTCATCCTTGACCACCAATACCTGGTTCTCAAATCCTGGTACATCTTACTGCTTCCTGGGTGGATAGACAACTTTGAATTGTGAACCTCGTTCAGAATCCTCTCTTTCAGCTCTGAATCCTTAGGAACAACTATCCTTCGTTTATACCATAAAATTCCCTGTTCATCTGTTCTAAAGTTTAACGAACTACTGGTTTCCAACCTCTTCCTTATCTGACAGATTTCTTCATCGGTCTTCTGTCTCTCGATGATGTCACTTTCCAAGGTGCACTGAAGAGTGATATTGTTTAACATGACGGGGTGCATAAGATTAAATCCATCTTCGAACAGTGGTTGTAGAGAGTTGCAATGGAGTCTTGCGGACTCAAGGCATCAGCTACAACATTCGCTTTTCCAGGGTGGTAATGCACTTCTAGGTTATAATCCTTAATCAATTCTAGCCATCTTCTTTGCCTCATATTTAACTCTGGCTGGGTGAAGATATATCTCAAGCTTTTATGATCTGTGTACACATGACATAGGTTTCCCATAAGATAATGCCTCCATATCTTGAGTGCATGCACGACGGCTGCTAGCTCCAGATCATGAGTGGGATAGTTCTCTTCGTGCGGTTTCAACTGGCGAGAAGCATAGGCGATAACTCTTCCATTTGCATGAGTACACATCCAAGTCCAATCTTGGATGCGTCGCAAAACAATCAAAAGGTTCCTCCAAGTTTGGCTGAGCCAAAACAGGTGCGGATGTCAACAACGTTCGCAGAGTGCGGAAAGCTGCTTCACACTCTGGAGTCCATTCGAACTTCTTGTTTTCTGCGTTAAACGGGTCATAGGCTTGGCTATTCTTGAAAAATCCGGAATGAACCGACGGTAGTATCCGGCCAAACCCAAAAAGCTGCGAACCTCAAAAACACTCGTGGGTGCTTCCCACTCCATAACCTCTTGCACTTTAGAAGGGTCTACAGAGATTCCTTCCTCTGAAAGGACGTGACCAAGGAAAAGTACCTTCTTCAACCAAAACTCACACTTACTGAACTTAGCATACAACTTATGCTCTCTAAGTCGGGTCAGAACAACTTGTAGATGCTCAGCATGATCCTTCTCATTCTCAGAGTATACCAAAATATCATCGATGAACACTACGACAAACTTGTCCAACTCTGCATGAAGACGGAATTCCATCAGGTACATGAAATGTGCCGGTGCATTAGTCAACCCAAAAGACATAACCAGATACTCGTACAGTCCATATCTAGTAGAGAAAGCTGTTTTTGGTATGTCCTCACGTCTGATCTTGATCTGATGGTAACCTGACCTCAGGTCGATTTTGGAGAACACTTTGCTTTAGACAACTGATCAAACAAGACTCATCCGGGGTAAGGGGTACTTATTCTTTATGGTTACTGCATTAAGCGGCCTATAATCCACACACATCCTCAGAGTCTTATCTTTCTTTTTCACAAAGATAGCGGGACAATCCCCAAGGCGACGAACTAGGGCGTCATCAAACCTTTATCCAAAAGCTCTTGCAATTGAATCTTAAGCTCTGCTAACTCTTTGGCGTGCATTCTATACGGTCTTCGTGATATGGGTGCCGTTCCAGGGATTAACTCGATAGCAAACTCCACATCCCTATCTGGCTGTAGTCCAGGCAACTCATCAGGAAAAACATCTGGAAACTCACATACTACTTGGAATCTCAGCTATCTGTTTTGCCGTGACATTGAACAATACTCCGATCTCATGGGGGTTTCGGGGTAACTTGAACCTGAAAGAAGATCCATTCCTGGGACTAACCATGGACACTACTCTTTCTGCGGTGTCTAGGTTACCTTCCATAGTTTCATCCATCCCATTCCCAAGATTATGTCCCAAACCTAGACCAGGAATGACTTATGGGGTCCACTATGGCCTTTTTATCCAAGATCATTTCCACTCTTTTAGCCATTTTTTCGCGCGGGGAGACGGGCTCCGGCGGAACTTATCTGATTATCCGGTCCTAACTCTTCAATCAAGATTACTTCTCCAAACAAAATTCTCAACTATATAAAGAATGTGAATGCTCCAGAATTCAACACACAACTGCGGGGGCATTGCATAATTAACAAGGAACGTACCAGCTGTGACAGGTCTCTTCTGGCACTTTCTTCACATGTGTGAGTGCACAATGACGGTACGAGGCTGGGGCTGAGTCTTACTGCTTCTCGGTCGAGCGGACTTGACGTGACAGGTGTCCGTTTTGGCCACAGTTTGTAGCATGGGGCCAATTACGTACGGACCTTGGGACCTGCTACATTTCTGTTTGCTCTGTGTTATTGCATCTGGGGGCAGTGTACGGCTTCTGGAGCTGGACGGGGACGAGTGGTGGTGATCTTCCTCATGTGGGGTCGGTACCTTGCTCCCGTGACAGCGGGGCAGTACGGGAGCCGCGTGCTCCGAAATAAATCGTCCTCTGCATGGACGAACCTCTTCATTCGCACGAGGCGGAGAGTTTGGGTCTCTGCTGCTAGCCGGCTGTCATGGCTCTTGATTGAGACAGTCACTGACAAAGTCGTGAAGGTGGAATGCGGTGACTGTTACCCATCTTTGAAGCAATGGGCACTCAATGCCACGCTTAAAGGGTGATCTCTCCTCTTTGCCTCAGTTTTACAAAGTCTGGGGCATAGCGAGCCAGATTGTTGAAGCTGTGGAGGTACTCTGACATAGACCTGGTTCCCTGGGACAACCTCATGAACTCTGCAATCTTCATTTCCATCAGACCACTAGGGATGTAGTGGTTGCGCATAGCGTAGAGAATTGATCCCAAGTAACACGTGCATTAGCTGGCAGAGATGCACGGTACTGGGTCCACCACAAACCTGCGGGTCCTTCCAACATGTGAGCGGCATACTCCGCTTTAAGCTCTTCCGTCAGACGAAGCAGACGGAACTTCTGTGTGATAGAGTTGAGCCATTCATCAGCTTCGAGCGGCTCAGTGGCTTCCTTGAACACTGGAGGACGAGTGTCCAAGAAGTCACGGTAGGAGCTATACTGATTGGGCTCCGGGCCTTGGCGCTGCTGATGCTGTTGCGCGGTGTTTGTTGGCGATGTTGCGGAGGGTGGCCTCCATGTGCCTCTGCATTTCTTCCATGTTCCTTTGGCTTCCCAGAAACTGGCCAAAGAACGCTTCAGGCGTCATTGGCGGCGGCGGGGGAGGTGGCAAGTTCTCCTCCGGTCCTGCTCCCTGCCCACGCTGGCTGCGGGTGTGTGCCGGCATCTGCATATCCCATTAATAAGCAATCATTAGGTGATGTTACACCGATCATGAATAAATACTGTGCTGTACATAAATTCGGAAATTTAGCACACGTCCAAGTATAATTACTCATCTCCATACAACATCACAGAACAATTGCTTGGAATTAGACATGCAAACGACGGATTTCCATAAAAGAGGTGCCGGATCGAAGTCCGGACTTTGTCCAAAAGCCATTACATGCCATCATAAGTTAAACATAAAACCATCACATGTTTGGATCATTACATCACTTAGCGAGCAAGCTCAAGCTATACAAAAGAAAACGATCTCTAACAAACTAGCGCTCAGGGATCTCCAGCGGCGGATGCGGCGTCCTTGATGTCAACATCGATCATAGGCTCATCTGCATGAGCCTCCTCTGGTGGGGCGTCGGGACCAAGAACCTCTCCGTCCTGGGGATCTGGGGCCTCTGCTGCGGGAGCTGCTGGTGCTGCTGCCTCCTGTGCTGCATGATGGAACTCATGGACGGCCTCGTGGAGCTGCTCGATGTAGACCTGCTGTGCGTTGATCTGCTGAACCAGAAGATGGGCTCCCTCTCTGAGGTGGTCAAGTGCGGCACGGGCCTCATCTCTCTGCAGAGATGCGGTCAGGTACATCTGCTCGGCGACTGTCCTGGCGGTAGACTGAGCTGCGGCAGTGGTGCGGGCGTCGTCGCGCTCAAGCGTGAGCTGCTGAATCCTCTCCTGTAGACGAACAACCTCAGCGTCGAAGTCCTCCTGAAGCTTCCTCTTGCTCTGGTAGGTGGCGGTGAGGGTGAAGGACACGCTCTCGAGAGTGTGCTCCAAACTCTCACATACACCCAACAGAGCTCCAGTGGCGCTCATCGCAGGTGTCTCGCAGTAGAAACGCTCCTCAGGGCTCCCTGTCAAGGCTGACTCTGGAGTCTGCTTCCAGCGTAATGGGAAAAGTGATCCACGGGGAAACACTCCTGCCATCGCACTGGCTAAGTCGGCGGGGAAACGGGCGATGATATCCTTCAGCACTAGGTATGCTGCCCTGTTGGCTCCATCCTTGGCACATGTGCCTCTGGTGACCTCTGTCCATCCTGTCCAGTGGGGCTTAGCAGGTAGAGCCTTGACCTTGATCTCCACCATGACCAAGGAATCCTGCCCGTAAATCTCCTTCTGCCATGAGTATCTGGGCTCCTGTCCTTCCTCGTAGCCAACGGCCTGCAAAATCCTCCAAAGGATAGTCGGCAACCCAAGTAGGTCAGGAACGTCCTCCGGGTCAGCTTGGTGGCCAAGCGATGACGCGGAACTCCTCTGCCTCCGGTGGCCTTGCGAGCAGTCAACTTGGTTCGGGCCATCTGTAGAAACAAAGGGTTTCGAACTCTCGTGAGACAGATATTAAGTTGGCAAATTTTATAGAAAAGAGACAACTTTTAATTAAGGGGAGGTAATGTAAATGCAAGAATTTAAACATGATGCATGATCGTACTTACGTTCTCACTCACTATAATGACTCGTAAGTCCTAACGTTCTAGTCGGTGGCAAGAACGATCTCTCATGCGTTATCTACACGTTCTACTCGTTCGCATAGTTAGTGTACCTGCAGAAGATTCATTTCAGCCCAACAAAATTCCCAATGATAAAACAACTGAGTATTGGCCAATATGCGCAAAATACATAGAAGCCAATACTAACACCATGCACCAATAGAAATCACCCTTAAAATCATTGATACCCTCATATGTGTCTGCGTGGAGCTCGCACATACTTGGTATAAGAACTCTCACCTAGACCGACGGTTGGACGGTCATGCTCTCATATCTCACAAAATCATTTTATGCATGTTTTCGCAATCGACGCATTCTCTTTTCCCGAGAATGGACCAGCAATAAAGATCCAGCATGAAGCAAACCCTGAACCCTGTTAGCAGTTAAGCCACCTGAATCCTAGTATAGGGCTTAAGGACGAGACTGGGCACACTTAGTAATTAAAATAGTTTTGAAAATAGATTTGAAATACCCATTTTAGTTCGAAAATAGCTCTTTACGAAGGTAATCACTTGAACCATGCTCTGATACCAGCTGTGGCGGAACCGACCTGGCGATAAGAGCTCAAGTATTATCTTAGCCAAATCCGTCTGACTTCGACTCATACTTGAACCCATATAACCCCGGTAGTCCGGAAATCACGAAGGATTTCTAACACCATAACATACAGGATCGCATCGTTCAAGTTACATTCGTAAAGATACATCACAGCGAAACGAAATCGAATTTAAAACATCAGAGTGCGGAATTTAAAACAGAGTTATTACAATATTGAGTTTAAAAGTGCGGAAGCTTGAATAAGTTTAAAACACGACCACAACAAACGTGGTCCAAATAAAACATTGTTTGATAACAAACCCAACACAAGTCATTCCTCCTTTTAAGATAGTGTGCCACCAGTAGTCTCAGTCTGGCAAAAGAAGGAGGAAGCTTCTTGACGACCCTGCCCTGGGCCTACTCCTCATCACCTTCCACTGGGTAGAGGCAGTGCTTACAATAGCCAAAGTAGACCTGGCCATCTGCAACAACGGGATAAACCCTGAGTACGGGAATGTACTCAGCTAGACTTACCCGTCTAACTGAAAATAAGACACCCAAGGGTATGCAAGGCTTTTGGGTGGAGCTGGGATCTTTATTTGCGAAAAGCTCAAATTAAGATAAGGGTATATTAATGATTATGATGAGCTGTTATCTTTTAAACCTACTCCTTAGTTCTAGGTTTGCACCTGTACTAGAGCACACACTTGAATCTAACAAACAATAATATAACCATATCCAGTTGACTTATCCACATTTTAGTTGAACCTTTAAACATCACATGGAGTTGTATCGTGGTGAAGCTCGCCATAGTTTCCCACTAACCGGGGGAGACGGCGACTCGAATCGAATTCCAAACCAGCTGGTGAAAGACCTTTAATACCAGCCCACACTTTCCCCGTCGGGTCCATGCATTGGGCAACCGCTCGACGCTTGTTCGTGGTGGTAATCGTCGCGGCTCAAGCACGGACCGCCCAATCAGAGTCTGGCGATGGCCTCACGCGGCAGATCGCAACTTCCGTACTAGAGGGCACGACACGGGTTGAGACCGGCCCGAACAGCTTCTAACGGCTTTGGGGTCGATGATTACGGCACCGACATATCCCTAAGTAAAAGGGCGCGTTCAAAAATGAACGAGGGCCAACATCGATACAAACCTACACGATCCAACGGACGACTGCCCCCAGTTTCCAAACTTGTGCCTTGCCTTCCAGTTGACCGTATTTCATTACTACTCAGGTTCTTTTCCACGATAGCAAATATAGCCAACCGTGATCCGGTCAATACCCATCGGGTATTACGGAAACATCCTTAACTACTACTTTTATTAAGCAGGCTAAGCAATTCTACATTATAAAGCAGTAGCAGGATAACAAGGCAGGTAATAATCAATAATCAAGGAATGGTAATGCAACAAATAGGATTCAATCAACTCCTATACCTAATGCATCACAATATAAAGGACTCAAGTAAATTAATTATAAAAACTGGGAGACTTAGAATGCTCCGGGGCTTGCCTTGAGTGAAAACCGAGGCCTCGTGGGAGGGGCACTCGGGCAGGTTAGTGTCGGCCGCGGGCTGCTTCCTCCGACTGCTGGAGCTCCTGGATCTCCGGCTCGACGCTTGGCTCCTGCTCTTGGTGGGGCTCCGGGAGTGTCGATCCTATTGCATGCGATGAATTTATAATTCAATAAATGCGGTGCAAGATGAAGTGGCATGAAAAGAATAACTCTTGCAAACCAACAAAGCCAACTTGTTGAACCACTTTTAACCTTGGGGCAATATCTCATTTATTTCATAAGACAAAATCTGAGTATTCAACTCTTTCTTATTTAAATACATCAAAGAAACTCAGATTTGAACTGCAAGTGTATTTTTCTGGGCTCAGAAAAATCCACAAAAATTCCAGAAGGTAAACACACTTGCTGGACTCTACTGAACAAGTTTCAGGCCAAGATAAAATACAGAGCTGCAGATACAAAAATGACAAGCAAACTGCCTAAAAAGGTACTTTGAACTACAACCCTACTGTAAAAGAGTGCATAGCTCTATTTCCTATTTTTCCCAGATTCTACTTCACATTTCATATTTATCCAGGAAGTTCCATGACCAGAACCATCATATATTTTCTTACATGAATTTCTAAAGATCTATACAGAAAAGCACAGTTGTAAAGCAACTACAAATTTTTCCATAAAACAGATCAAGTTCATATTTTTCTAGATTCTACATGGCACAGAGACTGTACAAATTTTCCCATATTTTATTTCAACATATAAAACACCTTAACACTTATTCTAAGAAATCAGCAAAA
Source organism: Coix lacryma-jobi var. lacryma-jobi (assembly GCA_009763385.1). Lineage (NCBI taxonomy): Eukaryota > Viridiplantae > Streptophyta > Magnoliopsida > Poales > Poaceae > Coix > Coix lacryma-jobi. Next base: position 155,831,018 of record CM019827.1, on the reverse strand, counting down.
AGAGACTTTTAACTATAACAGTAACTTTTTCTACATAAACAGTGCATCATATATTTTTCACAGGTGCCAAACAGTATAATAAACTTACACAAAATTTTCCAGGAATTATCTCAACCAAAAAACACTTATAATCATTTATTTAAACAAAAGCATATAAACTGAAATAAATGAAAACAGTAAAATAAACTGCTATCAAAATACATTCATATTTTCCCATGATAGATCTATTCATAAGAAAGCTAATAAAACTGGAAGCACTTCATTTGGATTTATAAAACAGGCTACACAAAAATAACAAGCATCTCTGGAAATTAAACCGAAAAGAAAAACATTTAACTTCTCCCGGCTGGCTTGCGAGAACTCGGTCTATGGATCGGTAAGGGGCTGACGCGCGGGACCCGTGGGTCAGCAGAACCTATTCGGGCTCGGGCGCACGGCGGAACGAATCGGCGAGGCTGGCTCGACGAGACCGCACCCGAGGTTTTGCTCGAGGCCGAGCTCGAGGCCGAGGCCTGGCTCGAGGGCTCGGGCGAGACGGAAAAGCACGCTCGTCCGAGGCCTGGTTCGAGGCTGGGCCTGGCTCGAGGGCTCGGGCGAGACGGAAGAACGCACGCTCGTCCGAGGCCTGGTTCGAGGCTGAGGCCTGGCTCGAGGGCTCGGGCGAGACGGAACAGGGGAGGGATTGGTCCGCGATTTCTCGCCGTCGGTGAGGTCGCCGGCGCGGAGGCTGGGCCCGCGGACTCGTCTCAACGAGGCGCATCCAGCGGTACCAGTGGTTTGGCCAGCGCACGGCCGTAGCGTGCCGGCGGCGAGCGGCAGCGCACGGCGGCGGCGGCATCGCGCGGCTACGCCGTTTCCGGCGGTCGCCGGCTAAACTGGCGGGCGTGTGAGACTCAGTGAACCTAGAGGGGAGTCCTAGGGGTGATGGTTTGGCCGAGGTGCGCTGGTGCGTGCTGGCCACGTGTGAGGTCCGCGATGGCGGCAATGGCGCTCGGCCGAGGTGAACAGAGAGATAGGGAACGATAGCGTTAGGGCTAGTTGGTGTTCTCACCTTGCCTTGGCTTGGCGAAGCTGGAGGAGGAAGAAGGGAGGCGGTGGAGCTCGGGTCGGGGACGAACGGCTCCGGGCTCCGAGCGGCGCTGAAAGCTTCCGCGGCGGGGCTCTTCGGACTTCGGCGTCGGTGGAGCTCGGCGGATGGCGCGGGGGTGCGCACCGTGTGTCCGAGACGAAGGCGGGGCAGTGGCCGGGGTTAATCGGCCGGTGATGGAGGTGGTGACTGGAATTTGGGAAGGGGCTTGCGGCGGTGGTTGCAGCGAGCGGAGAGTGCTCAGTTCGCTTCGTGCGCGGGTGAGAGTGGGGAGTGAGAGCGAGAGTGAGTGCGCGAGTGAGTGAGGGAAGGAGCGGAGGGTGGAGTGCTCGGGCTTTTGGTCGGCTCGGCCGGCCGGTGGTCGCTGCGGGGGCCACGGCGGCGCGGTCGGCGAGGCGGCGGCAGGCGGCTCGGCACGAGGATGCGCGGGAGTGGCCGGCGAAGATCGCTGGCGTGCTCTGGTGGGAGAAGATCGGAGAGGGAGTGGTCGGCGTGGATTTGGCGCAGAGAAGGGGCGCCACGCGGCAAGCCGGCCGGCGTACGGCGCGGCCGTGTCAGGTGGCCGGCGCGCGGTGCGCGGGCGGGCGCCGCGCGGGCGAGGCGGCGAGCGCTGGGCCGAGGCGGGAAGCGGGCCGAAAGGCCGGATGGGCCGAAGGGTTGGCGCCGGGAAAGAAAAACATTCTTTTTCTTTTTCCAGAAATTTCCAGTTTTGACTTCTCAAAAACAGTTTGAAAAACTTCAAACCAGGCTTTGACCCAAATATAAAAGTTGCTCAAAATATTTTTCTCTACAACTTTTATATAGAACACTTTTTCTGAAAACCATTTATAAATCCTCCTCAAGAATAAAGCCAAAATCAAAGCATCAAGTCAAATAGAAATCCAATTTCAAATAAACACAAAGATCAAAGGCATACTTTTACACATGAAATGATGCAATGCATTGCTTATGCTTTCTTAGTGGCTAATTGCAGTGCCTAATGCAGTGCTTGACACTAGGGTGTCACAGTCGTGTTCATTGACGACATCCTTGTCTACTCAAAAACCCCTGAAGATCATGCCGAACATTCGTATCGTTCTAATCCCGTCTCAGAGAACATCAGCTGTCGCCAAGTTAGTAAATGTAGTCTTGGTTAGATCAGATAACAATTTCTTGGTCATGTCCTTCCCTGAAGGTGTGCCAGTTGACCTGGTAAGTGGCAGACATTCTTGATTGGAAGCCACCTACCACTGTTCACCAAGTCCGCAGCTTTATGGGAATGGCTGATTTATCGTCGATTCATTCCGGATTTCTCAAGAATCGCCAAGCCCTATCACTGATTAGTAAAGATTCTGTGAAGTTTGTCTGGTCCCAGCCTGTGAGCAAGCTTTCAAACTTTGAAGAAACTGTTGACCACATCACCAGTGCTAGCCCGCCGAACATCGAGAAGCCCTTTGATGTCTACTGTGATGCATCTGGTACTGGTTTGGGCTGTGTTTTGATGCAAGAAGGTCGAGTGATCGCTTATGCCTCCCGACAGCTTAAGCGACATGAGAGAATTACCCAACTCATGATCTCGAGTTAGCAGCAGTAGTGCATGCCTTGAAGATCTGGCGTCATTATTTGTTGGGCAGTACCTGTAATGTGTACACTGATCACAAAAGCCTGAAGTATATCTTCACTCAAGAGGAACTGAATATGAGGCAGAGAAGATGGCTTAGTTAATTAAGGACTATGATCTTGAAGTGCATTACCATCCGGGTAAGGCGAATGTGTTGCCGATGCGCTCAGTCGCAAGTCATATTGCAACTGTCTGATGATGAAACCCTATGATTCTTCTTTGTGTTATGAGCTGGAAAAGTTGAATATTGAAATGATTCCACAAGGAACTCTGAATAATATCGGAATAGAAACCCCTATCAGAGAGCAGATCATCGCTGCACAGAAAGATAACCCTGGAATCAAGCACATCATCGAAAAGGTCCAATCCGGAAAAGCTGATTGTTTCAGGATTGATGATGCAGGAGTAGTATGGTTTAAGAATCGGTTAGTAGTTCCTAAAGTGCCTGAGTTAAGGAAGTTAATCCTTGATGAAGCACACTTGACTAGATTCTCCATCCACCCCGGCAGCAACAAAATATACCAGGATTTGAAGCAGCAATTCTGGTGGACAAAGATGAAGATTGAGATCGCCCGTAATGTCGCTCAGTGCGATACCTGCATAGTGAAACTCCATGGCATACCCAAGAGCATTATCTCTGATCGTGGTACCCAGTTTGTCGCCAAGTTTTGGAAAGCGTTCCATACCTCACTTGGAAACCAAGCTCTGCATAGTACGCATATCATCCGCAAACCGATGGACAAACTGAGCGAGTTCAACCAAGTGTTAGAGGATATGTTGAGAGCATGTGTGCTTCACCTTCGCAGATACTTGGGATGACTGTTTGCCCTTGGCAGAGTTCTCATATAATAACAGTTACCAAGAGCAATCAAATGGCACCCTTTGAAGCACTGTACGGCCGCCGTTGTCCGTACACCTCTCAATTGGTCTGAACCCGGAGAAAGGGAATTCTTGGAGTTGGCCTAGTAAAAGATATGGAAGAGAAAGTCAAGCAAATACAAGAGAACATGAAGATTGCACAGTCTCGATAGAAAGTTATGCTGACAAGAGACGTCGACCTCTGCAGTTCGAATCGGGGATTATGTGTACCTGAAGGATCACACCACCAAAGGAGTCACTCGTTTTTGGAGTCAAAGGAAAGTTAGCACCACCCCGCTACATTGGTCCCTTTGAGATTCTGGATCGTTGTGGCAAGGTCGTTACAAGCTAAGTTGCCCGATCATCTTTCAGCAGTTCATAATGTGTTTCATGTCTCCCAACTCAAGAAGTGCCTCCGAGTACCTGAACATGTGGGTTGAAGTTGAAGGCGTTGAGCTAGAACCAGATCTGTCATACACTGAGTATCCAGTTCGCGTGTTGGATCACAAGGATCGTGTTACCGAAGAACCACCACAAGATGGTACAAGATCCAGTGGAACCAGCACTCTGAGAAGAAGCCACCTGGAATCCGAAGACTTCTTAGCAAAGAACTATCCCCGACTTTTCTCGAATCTCTGTAGATGTAAGGTTTTGCCTTTTTCCTTCTTAAGACGTGAATCTCGGGGCGAGATTTCTTTTAGGGGGGAAGGCTTAACACCTCTGTTGTTTAACTGTAATTAACCCGGCATGTCATCATCATTAGTCATTAATCATTCTTGCCTTGCATTTATGTTTGCTTAGTACTTGTGTAGCAATCTCTTTTCAAAAACCCTAAAAGCCCCAATCTTCCTTAAGGGCAAAAATGGTAATTTCACCTCTGTGCCTAGCTTTGTGTAATTCTTGTTCAGTTGATGTCTTGAAGTTTTGTTGTGTTGGCCAAAGTTTCAAAACCAAAATCAGATTTCAATCCCTTTGCAAAACCCTGATTTCCAAACCCTGGATTTTATCCCTCTTTTTGTAATTCAAAAATTATTCAAAATTTGAGGTTGGTCCAAAAAGCAAAGTTGTAGATCTGGCCAAGAGAAACAACTTTGGTATTTACAAATTTTCAAGTTTCTGTACAAAGTTTGAAGTAAATCCAAATTCATTCAAATTCCACTTTTTGTCCCCTTTTCTTCCCATTTTTCAAAATTTATTTAAAAAAACATTGAGTTTTCAGAAAAAGGGTATATTAGCCAAAGTTGTAGGTTTGATAAAGACAACTTTGTTCATATTTGCAGATTTCCAACTTTCAATGTAAAATCAAAAGTAATTTTGAAATTATTCAAATCCTAAAAGTGTCCCTTTTCTGATTTCAATTTAATTCAAAAAATGTTTGGAATTTGAAAAATATTCTTTTTGACAAGGTTGTAGATCTCTTTTTCTGAACAACTTTGGTGTTTTGAGTTTTTTGCTGCTCAGTTCAAGTTTGGTAAGTAATTTGCGAAATACAGAAAGTCAAACCCTAGATCTAGCCCTGTTCATCCCCTACTCTAGCCGGCACAGAGCAGGAGGGGGCCCCGGCCATGGCCGCGCGCCAGCGCCGCCTGCGCCACGCGCGCCCGGCAGCCGCACGCCCGCCCCGACTTGTCGCCTGCGCCCCGCCATCATGCCGCACGCACGCGCCAAGCGCTGACCGCCGCCCCGTCCCCTACAGTGCCCAGGGCGTCGCCGCCGCGTGGCCGTCACCGGCGAGCCTTCGCCCAGGCCCTGGGTGCACGCCGTCCTTCCCGCCGGCTCGCAATCGAGTGCGCACGCTCGTCCGAGCTCATCCACACCATCCCGTGCTCTCTACCGTCCCCTGGCCGCGGCTATAAAAGGCCCGCCGGAGCCGGAGCTCCGCACTCACCCCGCCACCGTGGCCAGCCCACTCCGAAGCTCCCGCCGCTCAACCACCTAGCCCGAAAGCTCCGCCTTGAGCTCGTGAAGCTTTCCCACCCTCAATTTCACCTCCCCCGCCTCCAATCGCCCGGCGTAACCCCATCTTCCCAAACTCCGACGGAACACCGGTGAACTCGGGTTCGTCAAATACTACCTCTCCGGCCACGATCATCTTCCCCTGACCCCTGTGTCAGCTTCCTTGGCCCCCGGCGACTCTAACCAGGCCCTTGCGGTCTCGTGTGTTGCGCAGGATCGCCGGATCGCCGGAGTGCTGCCGCGGTCGTCTCCTTCCTCGAGCCTCACCCTCGAGCACGTGTCGAGCTTCACCCTCGAGCACGTGTCGAGCCTCACCCCCGAGCCACACCCTCGAGCACGCCTGCGAACCGCGCTCCTCGAAGCAGCCGAGCCCTGCCTCCGACCCGTGGTAAGCACCCGAAGCCTCCGGTCTCTGCTTCCACTCCGCTTCGCCCGAGCCTAGCCTCGAGCAGACACGTACCCTCACCACTTCGCTCAAGCCAGGCCTCGAGCGGACTCACGCACTCTCCGCTTCGCCCGAGCCAGGCCTCGGCGAACACATACTTTCCGTCTCGCCCGAGCCTCCCAGTCAGGCCTCGGACGGACGCTTGCTTTCCGTCTCGCCCGAGCCTCCCAGTCAGGCCTCGGACGAAACGCTTGCTTCCGTCTCGCCCGAGCCCGTTTCGCCCGAGCCTCGCGAGGAAGGAGCACAGCGCTCTTTTCTTTTTCCTTTTTGAAAGAGTGTGAATAGTGTTCTGTTTTCTCTTTTTTGTGTGAATTAATCTGTTGTTCCTTAAATCCTGATAAAATTATGGTATGCTCCATGCACTGTATAGTATTTTAGAAAAATATGAAACTTGACTTTTCTGCAGAGATTTGAAAATGTAAAATCCCTCTTTTAATTATAAATGGATGGTTTTGGATTTTTAGAAAATTATTTATAACTCCAAAAATCATGAGATAAATTTTTGTGAGCTTCCTATGCCATGTTTAGTCTCTGGTGAAATTTGAAGTCTTTTGGAACAAGTTGATTTTTGAGCATTTATCTTTAATTGTTAAATAGTGCCTTTGTTAATTAATGTCTGGAATTATTTGAGCACCTTAATGACCTCCAAAAATTATGAAATTTGTTTTGCCATCTATCTACACCATAGTGAACTTATGTGATTAATTTGGTAATTTTTGGAGCAACTTCATAAAATGACCTTTTTAAATAATTAAGGAAAATAGAAAAAGTGATTAGGGTTCATGTTGTATGCCCTGTTTTGCATTGTTCATGCTAGCATACTCATACTCATGTGCATGCATCATTGCATTCGTATAGTCACCGAAGAAGGAGTCAAGATCGAGGCAGCCGCCGACGAACCTGTCCCCGAGGCTACCCCGAGTTCCGACAACTGCCCTGCCGCCTTCGAGCCTGCCCTCTTTGCTCTTCAAGGCAAGCCCCGGTGCATTTAACCTTTTCCTTAATTTATAAAATGATTTCCTTAAATGTTTTTGAGTTAAATTATTGCATTAGGTTTATAGGAGTTGTGTGTTATCCTAATTGATGCACTATCCACCTTGACCACTGATACACCTGATACCTGCTTTTTAAAAGTATTTGAAAAATGCTTAGCAATGCTTATCGAATTAGACTTTGCAATAAAATGCCAATTTCAAAAGTGTGATCACTTAAGGAATGTTTATGGGAATTTGGTCTTACTCCCCGGCTGTTGGTTAGGTATCTGATCCGTACCTAGTCAATAGCGAGGAGAGGTTGTCCGAGCGTACGGTGCCGTCATGTTGTAGTCCGGGACTCAACAGTTGACACCGACCGGGACAGGATTGAAAAACTGACGGGACTATTACGCTTGGGTGAGATATAACCAAGGTATAGTTCTGGCTGAAAATTAGGGACCATCCGTATGGGGGCCTGCTGGTCAAGACTTGTAACTATTCACATGCTTCGGAAAGCTCTGGCTCCGAGAAATCCTTGATTGGGACCGACAACCGCGCACTGGGAGTGGAGAGATGGCGGAAGTAGCATGTACCCACGTGGTCGTCGTACCTGGAAAGGAGCGGTGTACTGTACTTCCGGGTGGCGTAGGACCGGTCCAATCTTGGAGGAATCGTGGTAGACGAGTTGGCATATGCAAGCTTGGGTGCTACATATGCAGTGTGGATAGGGATCCTCAGCTGAGTATTATTTATCCGGATTAACGTTGCTCCTCGGTTATGGAGACTTGGTCCACTGACTGTCAACGGAGAGTGGTTCTCAACTAGGAATGTTTTGAAATGTAAAATGAATCATGAATGATGAAGAATTGAGGAATACTGAATCTTTCAAAAATAAAATAAGGTTTACAAAAATGCTTTTTTGCAAAATACTTGATCTTGCTTAAGCCTTACCTTGACTACCCTAAGCCTCTCATTCCTGAGTCTTCTCCCTTTTTCTTTAGTCGGGTAAGTCTTGTTGAGTACCCCAGTACTCAGGGTTTGTTACCCATGCTGCAGGTATGACAGAGTCCCCGATGTGTCTTGCACCCTGCTGCGTGACCATCGTCCAGGAAGAGGCCGATGAGCCGAAGAATAGTTGTACACCCTCGGGCTGGGTGATTATAAGTATCTTTGCTGTTCTCCACTATGTTGCCTATGTCTATTTCTATTATCAGAACTTGGTTTGTAATAACTGCACCTTAATTTCTATTTGGAACCATGTTTTGTAAAACTAATGTTATTTAAGTCTTCCGCTCTTTATTCCGATGTTATTTGTAAAAGTATGCAATGCTGTAACCGAATTATGAGATGATCCTGCGGACATTGGGCACTGATGTAGCCCGGTGGCGAACAGGTCTTAATCACATGGAACATGGGTTCGGCTGTCAGAGGTTGACAGGGACACGTGGGCCATGGGATTAGGGTCGTTCCGTCACAACTGCAGGGTGTGCTGATACCCAGTCATGCCGGGCCACGACGCGCCGGCGTTGAGGTCGAGCGAACCGAACCGGAGGGGTTGCCGAAGCTGTTCAGTGCTAGTGGACGGGCGCTTGTTGCCGAAGCCGGAGGGGTTGCCGAAGCGGAGCCGTAGCCGGAAAACGGCGGTGGCTGCGACATGAAGTCTCTGGTGTTTGAGGCGGCGGAGTTGGGGAACGAGCCGGCGTCGAACTCGCCGTCTTCATTGACGTCGCGTGGTAACCGTCCATCGCGGGGGACAAGCGGAGGCGGCGGGAGAGACGGCGGGAGCTGCGACGGCGGGGGTAGGAGAGACCGCGAGCAGCGGCGGTGGGGACAGAGCGCTACGGGTGGAGAGACCGGGGGGGGAGCGCTACGGGTGGATGAATGGATAGGCTTTTAGTCCCGGGCGGTGACACCACCCGGGACTAAAAGACCTTTAGTCCCGGTCCGGCTTACGTCCCGGGACTAAAGGTGGACCTTTAGTCCCGGGTGGTGTCACCGCCCGGGACTGAAGGGGTTTCTCCCGCCAATGTTTGGGTCTGTAGTATTTTGGGTTTATAATTAGTTTTCATTATAAATATGTTGTAGTTGTTAATTGCATAGTAAAAATATCACATAATTATATCTCTCATTCTTATCAACAAAATTTAATTTTCTAGCTCAAATTATAAACAAGTTCATGACACCCAAATTTAATAAGCATCACGGTGGCATATAAGTAGTAGCAGTTGAACTTGTCTAATTAATTATTACATTCAAGATAACAGTGCAGCCTCATCTACTTGGCCACAACCAAAGCAACTAACAACACTTGCACATTTTGTCCACATCACAGTCCAACAGATGGACTGCCTGCCACTCCAACCTGATAGGAAGGTAAAGTAGGAGTAGATGCAGTAGGAATTGAGTTGATTCTTGAGTTGAAAGCCTCTAGAGCTGCAGAAGCTTCCTAAAAAGACTTCTACTTTTTATGCACAACTCCCTTAACTTTGAGGACATACTGACTGCACTCGGCCCAGCTGGTGTAAATACCTGGCTTGGTGCCCTCGAAAACAACATACCAAGCATGCATCCTCTGCATTTGTATTTGAACAGTAACTAAAGTATTATATATTTCTACTTTTTGTAAACAAATGATTAAACTGATTCTATTTTCTCCAAAAAATTAAACAAACTAATTAAACCGGTCACATTATGTAACAAAGTATTATATATGTCGGTGTACAAAAAAGGGTACACCCCAATCAACGCAAACACCCGAAAGCTCTATCTCCGTCTCGCCCGAGCCCTCCCAGCAAGGCCTCGGGCGAACGCTCCATCTCCGTCTCACCCGAGCCCTCCCAGCCAGGCCTCGGGCGAACGCTCCATCTCCATCTCCGTCTCGCCCGAGCCCTCCCAGCAGGCCTCGGGCGAACGCTCCATCTCCGTCTCGCCCGAGCCCTCCCAGCAAGCCTCGGCGAAAGCTCTATCTCCGTCTCGCCCGAGCCCTCCCAGCCAGGCCTCGGGCGAACGCTCTGTCTCCGTCTCGCCCGAGCCCTCCCAGCGAGGCCTCGGCGAGCACGATTGCTCTCTGTCTCGCTCGAGCCCTCCATCCAGACCTCGGGCAAGCGCGCCCCCACACCTCGAGCCTTAACCACACGGACCTCGAGCTGCACAGACAGCCGTACCAGCCCATACACGCATTTAATGCCTTCACCTACTCCGGTCATGTCCACTAGTGCACGGCGTGTACCACACGTAACTCGTTAAAGGTCAAGTCTCGTTTTCACCACAAGCATGGGCAAAAGGGCACCAGTGCGGCACTGTTCGGCCATGCCAGGCACTGTAACCCCTCGAGGCCGGCTACGCGCCCCTCGAGCCAGGCACTGTAACCCCTCGAGGCCGGCTACGCGCCCCTCGAGCCCTGCACTGTAACCCCTCGAGGCCGGCTACCGCCCCTCGAGCCCTGCACTGTAACACCTCGAGCCGGCTCCGCGCCCCTCGAGCCCCCGTGGCACCACCTCGAAGCCGGCTCCGCGCCTTCGAGCCCTAACTACTTTCGTGCTCTTGGAGGACAGGTACCCCAAGACCCGGAGGGACCCTGCCGGGTACTGTACATTCCGGGATGGGTGCTGTACGGCTCCCGCCTTGTCGCGCCCCCACGTCCGCGCCCAGGATGGAAGCCACGACCCAAGGACGCCTCAACAGCGACGATCACATCGGCTCCAGTGGCCCCGACAAGACAGAGTTCCTACCCTTCTCCGTATGGGGCACCATACGCCCCGACACCTGTAATACTTTCATGTAACCCTGGCCTCCCCTTGCTCTATAAAAGGGGACGCTAGGGCCCTCATTCGGGACGACGAACCACACACGAGTCCATGCACAGACACGAGTCCGGACTCCGGTCCACCGCTCACTGAGCTTGTATTCTCCCCTGTACAAGCACTTAGGTGCAAGTAATACAAGAACATCTCCCCCCGCTGGACGTAGGCCTTCTTTGCCCGAACCAGGATAAATCCTTGTGTCCCCTTGCATCACCATCCAGGAAGAGAAGCACGCGATCATATTACTCGTTGGTGTGACACCCCGGGTACGAAACACCGACAGTTGGCGCGCCAGGTAGGGGCTTCGCGTGCCCGAGCCGATTTCTCGTTGACTCCTGGATGGCTTCATCCCTCTTCCGTTCTCGGCTGGTGCCGTCGTCTGGTTCGGGAGCCTCGAGTTCCTGGCCACAGGCAACGGCAACGAGCTGACTCTGCTCTCCACGGAGGGCCTGGGCGGAGTGCGTGTCACGCCACCCCGCGCAGGGGCATGACGCGTCGCCCGCACCACCACACGTCGCCACGTCGCGAGCGGCGCCATCGTCACCGTCGTCGTCGGGCGCAGGCGGTGCCCGCGGCAAACACCTACGCCCCCGTAGCCGGTGCAGGGTCCCCAAGGGGAAACCCGCCCGGCGCGCGGCCAGAGACCTCCAGGGCGCGCTCACGCCCGTCTAGCGACTTCGCATTCGTCATGCGTACGGACCAGGAGCCAGGCCAGAGGCCTCCGAGCCGTGCGCCGTCGACGCCGCTCAGCCTCCTCCCGCACGGGTCGCGCCGCGCTCGACGCCAGCGGTTCCCGGTCGGCCCGACAACTCTGCGGCTGTTACGCCCACCGCCCACCCACCGAGCGCACCATCAGGACCAGACGGTGGCGGACCGGGAGCAGCGTTCGGGCGCGCTGCTGCAGGCCATGGCCAGCCTGGAAATCGTCCACCCCGCGTGCGTCAACCGCGACTTCTTGCGACCCCTCGAGCCACCTCGGCGAGCCACCGTCGGAGAATGGTACCGCGAGCTGCGGTCCCAGCATCGCCAAGGCGGCGTGCTAACAACAGCTCCGTCTCCGACGAATACGACTACCACGACCCCGACCTCTGGGACCCCACCAGGGAGTGCTTCCAACTCGAGGGAGTCGTATGCGATACCGAGGACGAAGGCGACGACGACAGGCCGGCCCTCGACCTAGAGGGACCTAGCGACGTGGCCGCGGCAGGCGGATCACGCGTTCTGGGAAGGGACGAACCTCGAGCACCGGCTGTACCGCCTAAGCACGACGATGGCCGGGCGGCGCAACTCGCACAAGTGCAAGAGGCAATCACCAAAGCCGAGGAGGAACGGCGACACCTGCTGCAGCTCCGGCAAACCCTGATGCAGAACCACCCCAGCCCCGAGGAGCCGGAGCTCGAGGCCGGGCTCGAGAGGTCCACCGGCGGATCCTCGAGGACGGGGCACCAGCACGCCCTGAAGTATGTTTCCCGCGAGCTGGCCAGAACGTGGTGGCGGCGGCTATGATGCTCCGTGACCTGCCCGCCGTCTCCAACCCCCCCGATGCCAGGCGCATGCTCGGAGAAATGAAAAAACTCCTCGAGACAGACAGCCGCGGTGCAGCAGGCCGAGAGCTCGGCGTCACGCCGACGCGGAGCAGCCTCGGGGAAACCGGCGGACACGCCCCACGACGCTCGTGAGGCATCCGTCCACCAGCCGGACGCCTCTCGAGCTAGGCCAGTCCGCGAACGGATCGTCGACAACCGGCCACCTCGAGACCCCAACGACGCCCGCAACGACATCAACCGACGTGCAAGGACAAGGGGGCCCAAGAGCGCGCTATAGCGCCCATCGAGGGGGCGCTACGACAGCGACGAGGACCGGCAGGTCCTCGAGCCCCCGGGCCCCCGAGTCTTCAGCCGGGCCATCCGCAGCTCGACCCTCCCCGACCGCTTCCGACCGCCGACCAACATCGTGAAGTATGACGGGGAGGTCGAGCCCAAGCTCTGCTCTCGGACTTCCGCCTTGGCTGCCAACTAGGCGGAGCGAAGAACGACGACCGCGTGATCATACGTCAACTCCCGCTTTACCTCTCGGACACCGCCCGCGGTGGCTCGAGGGGCTCCCGCCGGATCGGATCCATGACTGGGCCGACCTAGTCAGGGTCTTCGACGGGAACTTTAAAGGGACCTGCGTGCGTCCAGGCAACCCCTGGGACCTACGGCGTTGCAGGCAGCGGCGGACGAGCCCCTCCGAGACTTCGCTCGACGGTTCTCGAAGCAGCGCCTCGAGCTCCCCCACGTGCCCGACGAGGACGTCATCTCAGCGTTCCTCGCAGGCACACATGCCAAGAGCTTGTTCATGAGCTAGGACGCTACCGTCCCGGGACGGTCGAGGACCTGATGGATCGCGTCACCAGCTTTGCTTCGGGCGACGAAGCAGTGGGGGCCTTCTTTGGCCGTTCCACGGACAAAGGCAAGGCTGTGATCGCGCCGGAGGGCTCCAGCAAGGGAACGACGCCAAGAACGACAACAATGACGGCAACAAAAGGAAGAAAAACACACGCAAGGGCCAGAAGGCGAAGCGTGGCGCCGATGACGACGACGACAAAGAGGTGCTCGCGGGCGCCCTCGAGCCTAAGAAGCCCCGAGGCCCCCCCGATGGGGCTGTTTTCGACCAGATGCTCGAGGATCCCTGTACCTACCACAGGGGCCCCGTAAACCACAAGTTGAAAGACTGCCGACTGTTGAAGGGCTACTACTCCAAGCTCGGCGACAAGAAGGAAGACGCGCCTAAGGAAAGGATACCGATCGACGCGGCGGCAGAAACGCAGATGGCGACTTCCCCCCGTGCTGCGACTGCTACATGATCTACAGGGGGCCGACCGTCGGGCTCTCAGCCCGAGAAGAAAGAAGGAGCGCCGGGAAATCTTTTCGCTTGGCCACGACGCCCCCCGGTATCTTGACTGGTCCGATGCGCCAATCACGTTCGACCGTGACGACCACCCGGACCGGATCATAAACCCGGGGGCTTACCCCCTCGTCGTCGACCCCGTCATAGTCGACGTTCGGTTCTCCAAGGTGTTGATGGATGGGGGCTCGAGCCTCAACATCATATACCTCGAGACCCTCGACCTCCTGGGGATTTCAGAAGGACAGCTCCGACCCAGTGTCGGGGGGTTCCACGGAGTAGTACACAGAAAGAAGGCCCACCCCCTCGGGCGCATCGACCTGCCGGTTTGCTTCGGCACGCCGGCAAACTTCCGTCAGGAAACGCTCACCTTCGAGTGGTCGGCTTCCAAGGGACCTACCACGCCATCATCGGCCGGCCAGGCTACGCCAGTTCATGGCGATTCCTAACTACACGTACTTGAAGCTCAAGATGCCGGGGCCAAAAGGGGTCATCACCGTTGACACCTCCTACGAGCACGCATACCACCGCGACGTGGAATGCGTCGAACGGGGGAGGCCACGTCCACCTCGACTCGCTCGAGGCCTTGGCAGCTCTGGCACCGAGGGGCCCCCAGAGGCAAGCGTCACGCCGGCACCTTCGAGCCGGCCGAGCACACCAAGCAAATACCCGTGGACCCGACCTCGGCCAATGGCAAGACGCTGACCATCAGTACCAGCCTCGAGCCCAAATAGGAAGCAGTGCTCGTCGACTTTCTCCGCGCGAACATCGACATGTTTGCGTGGAACCCTCGGACATGTCGGGCATACCGAGGGAAGTCGCCGAGCACGCCTTGGAGATCCAGGCCGGGTCCAGACCAGTGAAGCAACGCCTGCGCCGCTTCGACGAGGAAAAGCGCAGAATCATCGGCGAGGAGGTGCACAAGCTTTTGGCGGCCGGATTCATCAGAGGTATTTTACCCAGAGTGGCTAGCTAACCCTGTACTATTAGGAAAAAGAATGGAAAAATGCGGATGTGTTAGATTACACTGGTCTTAATAAAGCATGTCCAAAAGTTCCATTTCCTTTACCTAGAATTGACCCAGATCGTTGATTCCATCCACTGTTGGTTCGAAGTGCTTTCGTTCCTTGATGCGTATTCCGGCTACCACCAAATTAGTTGGATGAGAAAATCCGATGAGCTCGCGACCTCTTTTATCACACCATTTGGAAGTATTGCTATGTTACGATGCCCTTCGGCCTTCGAAACGCCGGGGCAACGTACCAACGATGTATGCAGCACATCTTTGGCGAGCACATAGGCAAGACCGTCGAGGCCTACGTCGATGACATCGTGGTTAAAACCAAAAAAGTAGGGAACCTCATCAGCAACCTCGAGACCACGTTCGAGTGCCTCCGGGCCAAGAATGTGAAGCTCAACCCCGAGAAGTGTGTCTTTGGTGTGCTCGAGGCATGCTACTTGGCTACATCGTCTCGCAACGGGGGATCGAGGCAAACCCTGAAAAAATCTCAGCAGTCACGAGGATGGGTCCGATTCGTGACCTCAAGGGTGTGCACAGTGCGAAGCTTAGCCGACTGCACTCTAGACTACTCGCAGCGCACTCACGCCTGAGGCTAGGGGAAAAAAGCGCCTCCCCCTCTACCGCCTAAAAAAGACGGAACACTTTGCGTGGACCGCCGAAGCGGAGGAGGCCTTAACCAAGTTGAAGGGGCTGCTGACTTCTGCACCAATTCTCGTGCCCCCGCGGACCAGCCGAAGGTGACGGTTCCCCCGAGCCCCTCCTCCTCTACGTGGCCGCAACCACCCAGGTGGTTAGCGCGGTCATAGCCGTCGAGAGGCACGAGGAGGTCATACATTGCCGGTCCAGCGACCGGTATACTTCACCAGTGAGGTACTCTCCGAGGCCAAGGTCCGGTACCCGCACATCCAAAAGCTGCTATACGGCATCATCGTCACAAGGCGCAAGCTCCAACACTACTTCCTCGCTCATCCCCGTGACGGTGGTGTCGTTCTTCCCCCTCAGAGAGATCGTCAACAATCGGGAGGCCACGGGGCGCATCGCCCAAGTGGTCCGCCGAACTAATGGGGGAGACCATCACCTATGCCCCGCGAAAGGCCATCAAGTCGCAGGCGTTGGCGGACTTCGTTGCTGAATGGACCGACACTCAGCTCCCGCCGGCGCAGATTCAAGCCGAGCTCTGGACATGTACTTCGATGGATCCC
>CM019827.1:155796233-155814683 GCA_009763385.1 Coix lacryma-jobi var. lacryma-jobi | reverse complement strand
GGGATAGTGCATCAATTAGGATAGCACACAACTCCTATAAACCTAATGCAATAATTTAACTCAAAAGCATTTAAGGAAACATTTTATAAATCCAAGGAAAGGGGTTTAAATGCACCGGGGCTTGCCTTGAAGAGCAAAGAGGGCAGGCTCGAGGGCGGCAGGGCAGTTGTCGGAGCTCGGGGTAGCCTCAGGGACAGGTTCGTCAGCGGCTGCCTCGATCTTGACGCCTTCTCCTTCGGTGACTATACGAATGCAATGATGCATGCACATGAGTATGCTAGCATGAACAATGCAACACAGGGCATACAACATGAACCTTAATCACCTTTTTGTTTTTCTTAATTATTTAAAAAGGTCATTTTATGCAGTTGCTCCAAAAATTACCAAATCAATCACATAAGTTCATTATGGTGTAGATAGATGGCAAAACAAATTTCATAATTTTTGGAGGTCATTAAGGTGCTCAAATAAAATCAGACATTAATTAACAAAAGGCACTATTTAACAATTAAAGATAAATGCTCAAAAATCAACTTGTTCCAAAAGACTTCAAAATTTCACCAGAGACTAAACATGGCATAGGAAGCTCACAAAAATTTATCTCATGATTTTTGGAGTTATAAATGATTTTCTAAAAATCCAGAACCATCCATTTATTAATTAAAAGAGGGATTTTACATTTTCAAACTTCCAAAAGTCAAGTTTCATATTTTTATAAAATACTACCTGGTATAAAGACTCAACTGTAAAATTTTTAGAATTTTTAGAGCAATACAGAAAATCATACAAAAAGAAAAAGGAACACTATTCACAACTTCCCAAAAAGGAAAAGAGCACTGTGCTCTTTCCTCGCAAGGCTCGGGCGAAACGGGAGGCTCGGGCGAATCGGAAGACATGTGTTCGCCGAGGCCTGGCTCGAGCGAAGCGGGTTCGGGTGAAACGGGCTCGGGCGAGACGGAAGCGACTGCTTCGTCCGAGGCCTGGCTCGAAGGCTCGGGCGAGACGGAAGCGACTGCTTCGTCCGAGGCCTGGCTCGAAGGCTCGGGCGAGACGGAAGGCTCGGGCGAACCGCAGGCGAGGCGGACGGCGGGCCGGCCGCTCGGGGCTCGCGCTGGGAAAGCCGAGGGTGGGGAAAGATTCGCGGGCTCACCGAGAGTCTGGTGGGAGGCTCGGCGAGGCGGTGCAGGGTCGGAGGAGGAGCTCGACGGTGGCGGTGCTCCGGCGGAGCTCTCTGGCGGCGAGCGGCGTCCGGCGGCTCTGTCCACCAAAAGAGATCACCGAGGTGCGGTTAGAAGCGTACGGAGGTGAGGAAGAGAGGGCAGGGGTCGGAGGGACGGGAGGAACACTCACGGCGGCGAATTTCTCGCTTAGCCGAAACGCGGCCGTTGCCGGAGTTGGGAAGAAGCTCCTGCGCCGGCGAGAGGAGGGCGGAGGGGTGAAATTGATTGCTCGGGAAGGTGGAGCAGCTCAAGGCGAAGGCAACGGCGGGCTCGGCGGGCTGGGGAGGTCCGGTGGTGCGGGGCGCCGTGGTGGCGGTAATGGCGGAACTCGCGGCTTCTTATAGCCGCGGGCGGAGCTGGGGGGTCCGGGCGAGGGGTGAGAGCGTCGCGCGACATTAAGGAGGTAGGGAACAGGTAGGGCGGCTCGGCGTGGCGGAAGCTCGCGCGCGGCGCGGCGGCTTGCCGGCGGCCGGCAACTGCCGCTGTCCGCGGCCGAGGGGAAGAGGGAGGGTAGGGATGACGAGGCGGCGGTAGGTAGGGGCCGAGAGGAAACGAGCGCCAGAGCTTGGCCGCGCGCGGCACGGGCGCGGGTCAGCCGGGCTCGGCAGGGCGGCGAGGCTCGCGCGCGGCGCGGCCTTGCCGGAGGCCGGGGCCCCCTGGCTTTAAAGTTCGTGCACAGTGACGATATTTAAAGCAAAACTTCCCCTTTCTGAAATTTTGAAATTACTCCCAAAACTTGAACTACACGAAGAAAACTCAAAACACCAAAGTTGCTTAAAATTTTGAGATCTACAACTTTGCAACATAAACCTTTTCTAAAACTCAAAGGTTTTTGAGATAATTTTGAAAACCGAAAAAGGGACAAAAAGAAGTTTGAAAGAATCTGAAATTACTTCTGATTTTATTGAAACTTGAAAAACTGTAAAACACCAAAGTTGTTCCTCTTGACAAGACTTACAACTTTGCTAAAAGGACCAACTTCAAATTTTGAATAGTTTTTAAATTAATAAAAGAGGGGTAAAAACCAGGGTTTGGAAATCAGGGTTTTTCAAAAGGGATTTGAAATCTGTTTTAGATTTTTGAACTTTGATCAACACAACAAACACAGGGCACAAACTGAACAAGAAATTACACAAGCAAGTCACAGAGGTGAAATTACCATTTTGCCCTTAAAGGAAGATTTGGGCTTTTAGGGTTTTCGAAAAAGAAATCATTACACAGGTATTAGCAAACTAAATGCATGACAAGAATGATTAAACTAAAGATGATGACATGTCAGGTTAATTACATATTAAACACCAGAGGTGTTACAGCCTTCCCCCCTAAAAGAAATCTCGCCCCGAGATTTAGCGTCTTAAGAAGGACAAAGGTAAAACCTTACATCTACAGAGTATCGAGGAAGTCGGGATAGTTTTTGCTAAGAAGTCTTCAGATCCCAGTGGCTTCTTCTTCAGAGTGTTGGTTCCACTGGATCTTGTACCATCTCGTGGTAGTTCTCTCGGGTAACACGGTCCTTGAATCCAACACACGAACTGGATACTCAGAGTATGACAGATCAGGTTCTAACTCAACACCTTCAACTTCCACCACATGTTCGGGCACTCGGAGACACTTCTTGAGTTGGGAGACGTGAAACACATTATGGACTGCAGAAAGATGATCGGGCAATCTTAGCTTGTAAGCTACCTTGCCACAACGATCCAGAATCTCAAAGGGACCAATATAGCGGGGTGCTAACTTTCCCTTGACTCCAAAACGAGTAACTCCTTTAGTGGGTGAGACCTTCAGGTACACATAATCCCCGATCTGAACTGCAGAGGTCGACGTCTCTTGTCAGCATAACTTTTCTGTCGAGACTGTGCAATCTTCATGTTCTCTTGTATTTGCTTGACTTTCTTCCATATCTTTTACTAGATCAACCCAAAGAATTCCCTTTCTCCAGGTTCAGACCAACTGAGAGGTGTACGACAACGGCGACCGTACAGTGCTTCAAAGGGTGCCATTTTGATGCTTTCTTGGTAACTGTTA
This sequence comes from Coix lacryma-jobi var. lacryma-jobi, assembly GCA_009763385.1. Taxonomy (NCBI): domain Eukaryota; kingdom Viridiplantae; phylum Streptophyta; class Magnoliopsida; order Poales; family Poaceae; genus Coix; species Coix lacryma-jobi. The sequence continues at coordinate 155,811,435 of CM019827.1, read as the reverse complement.
TTATATGAGAACTCTGCCAAGGGCAAACATCCCAAGTATCTGCGAAGGTGAGCACACAGGCTCTCAACATATCTCTAACACTTGGTTGACTCGCTCAGTTTGTCCATCTTTGTGGATGATATGCTGTGCTATGCAGAGCTTGGTTCCAAGTGAGGTATGGAACGCTTTCCAGAACTTTGCGACAAACTGGTACCACGATCAGAGATAATGGTCTTGGGTATGCCATGGAGTTTTACTATGTGTTCTTGTACAAAGTGGCATAAGTGGGGACGGTGTAACTGGTCTTGACTGGCAGGAAGTGAGCTTGCTTAGTGAGGCGATCCACGATCACCCAGATGGAATCAAAACCTTTGTGTCTTGGGTAGCCATTGATAAAATCCATACTGATATCGTCCCATTTCCAAGCAGGTACAGATAAAGGTTGCAATTCTCCTCCGGGCTTCATGTGCACGGCTTTGACTTTCTGGCAGGTATCGCACTGAGCGACATACCGGGCGATCTCAATCTTCATCTTTGTCCACCAGAATTTCTGCTTCGCTTCAAATCCTGGTACATTTTGTTGCTGCCGGGGTGGATGGAGAATCTAGTCAAGTGTGCTTCATCAAGGATTAACTTTCTTAACTCAGACACTTTAGGAACTACTAACCGATCTTAAACCATACTATCCTGCATCATCAATCCTGAAACAATCAGCCTTTCCGGATTGGACCTTTTCGATGATGTGCTTGATTCCAGGGTTATCTTTTGTGCAGCGATGATCTGCTCTCTGATAGGGGTTTCTATTCTGATATTACTCAGAGTTCCTTGCGGAATCATTTCAATATTCAACTTTTCCAGCTCATAACACAAAGAAGAATCATAGGGTTTCTTCATCAGACAGTTGCAATAAGACTTGCGACTGAGCATCGGCACCACATTCGCCTTACCCGGATGGTAATGCACTTCAAGATCATAGTCCTTAATTAACTCAAGCCATCTTCTCTGCTCATATTCAGTTCTTCTTGAGTGAAGATATACTTCAGGCTTTTGTGATCAGTGTACACATTACAGGTACTGCCCAACAATAATGACGCCAGATCTTCAAGGCATGCACTCTGCTGCTAACTCGAGATCATGAGTTGGATAATTCTCTTCATGTCGCTTAAGCTGTCGGGAGGCATATGCGATCACTCGACCTTCTTGCATCAAAACACAGCCCAAACCAGTACCAGATGCATCACAGTAGACATCAAAGGGCTTTTCGATGTTCGGCTGGGCTAGCACTGGTGATGTAGTTAACAGTTTCTTCAAGTTGAAAGGCTTGCTCACAGCTGGTGACCAGACAAACTTCACAGAATTCTTTACTAACTCGTGATAGGCTTGGCGATTCTGGAGAAATCCGGAATGAATCGACGATAATATCCAGCCATTCCCATAAGCTGCGGACTTGATGAACAGTGGTAGGTGGCTTCCAATCCAGAATGTCTGCCACTTTACCAGGGTCAACTGACACACCTTCAGCGGATAGGACATGACCAAGAAACTGTATCTGATCTAACCAGAACTCACATTTACTGAACTTGGCATACAGCTGATGTTCTCTGAGACGGGATAGAACGATACGAGATGTTCGGCATGATCTTCAGGGGTTTTTGAGTAGACAAGGATGTCTCAATGAACACGACCACGAATTTATCAAGCTCTGGCATGAACACAGAGTTCATGAGGTACATGAAATGAGCAGGGGCATTGGTCAAACCGAAGGACATGACCAAGTACTCATATAGGCCGTATCTGGTGGTGAAAGCTGTTTTAGGAATATCTTCAGGACGAATCTTTATTTGGTGGTAGCCAGATCTGAGATCGATCTTGGAGAATACTTTGGCTCCAGCTAACTGGTCAAAGAGAAGATCAATACGAGGCAAGGGATATTTGTTTTTGATGGTGACCTCATTGAGTGGGCGATAATCAATGCACATTCTGAGAGTCTTGTCTTTCTTCTTTACAAAGATTGCAGGACAGCCCCAAGGAGACGAGCTTGGGCGAATGAGGCCCTTATCCAGCAATTCTTGTAATTGGATTTTTAGTTCTGCCAACTCTCTGGGAGGCATTCGATAAGCTCTGCGGGATATAGGAGCAGTCCCGGGCTTTAGCTCTATGGCAAACTCAACATCACGGTCAGGAGGCAGACCAGGTAAATCCTCTGGAAAAACATCAGGGAATTCGCAGACCACGGGGATGTCTCTGGTTTCCAGAACATAGGTGGTATTTATTTGAGTGGCTGCTGGTTTTTGAGGCATTGGAAGTTGGAGAAGGAGTTTGGAGGTACTGTTAGGAATGTCCACTCTCACAACCTATTCAGGATGTCGATCATGGCTTTATACTGGCACATCCAATTCATGCCTAGAATGACATCTATCTCCTGATCACGTAGCACTATCATGGTGGTAGGAAATACATGTTCCCCCAACATTACTGGTATACTGCGAACCACTTCCTTAGTACTTATACGCCCTCCAGGCGAAAATATGCAGAAACTTTCTTTTAAATCCTCAATTGATATCTCATGCTTGATGACAAAAGTACGACTGATGAAGGAATGCGATGCACCAGAATCAAACAACACAACTGCAGGGTGATTGGCAACAGGAAACCTACCGATCATGACGGGCTCCCCTTCTGGTATATCGCTGACAGCGGTGTAGTAGACTTGCCGTGCTTCTTGACAATCTTGCCCTTCTGAGCATGCTGCTGCTGTGCACGGTGCTGCTGCTGCTGAGATCCTCCAGGATTCTTCTGAGTATTCTGGGCATACCTCTTGGGCTTTGGGCACTCACGAGACCAGTGACCAAGCTGGCCGCAGTTGTAGCAGGGATGGTTGTAGGCTGTTTGTGGAGTGGTGATACGAACACCTGGGGCGTTCGGCTGTGTGGCACTCTGCTGGTTGGCATTATGGGTGGTGGCCGCGGTACGGACGACCACTTGCTGGTTGGGTAAGGTAGGCGATTTTGGTGGTGACTGGGGTGGTATATGATCCTCTGGCGCTTGTGACCGCCAGAGAAACTGCTGGATCCTGCTTTCTTCTTCTTTCTTTTCCTCTTGGTACTGACGGTTGCTTTCTTCAAAAGCAAGCCCGGTCAACGCATCATGATACGACCGGTCAGGTTATTGGACAGACTTCTGCGGATCTTGGGTGCAGACCTCTAAGGAAACATCCCTCTTCTTTTCATCTGTGTTGACATACTCTGAGGCATACTGGCTAGATGATTGAATGACCCACATACTGCATGACTGTGGAGTCTTTGTTGAGAGCCAGGAACTGATCAAGCTTCATTTTCATCAATCCGGAAGGGATGTGATGCACGGAAAGCAGTGCGGAACTCTTCCCAGGTCAACTGATGACCTTCTGGCTGGGCAGCCAACAGGTTGGCATACCAAGCGCTTGCTGGACCACGAAGCTGCTGGAAGCGAACCGGGGCTTCTGGATGTCGGTACAGCGGAGAAGACTGAACTTTTGCTCCATAGTGCGGAGCCAATCATCAGCTTCGAGGGGTTCATCGGCCTTGGTGAAAGACCGGTGGACGGGTTCGGTGAAATCCACATATGTGGTCTCGTTGTTGATGTTTGACGACCACGGTGACCATTGTTCTGCTGCCCTTGGTTTTGAGCCATCAGGTTAGCAGCGGCGGCCAAGGCTGCAATGGCATCTGCTAGCGTAGCAGGTACAGGTGGAGGGTTTGGAAGGTTGGCATCCTCAGAACCTCCAGCTCCGTGCGAGTGTTCACAGGCATCTGTTAAGCAACTTGGAACTTAGCATCCAAAATTAAGTTCTGAAACAACTGACTGAGAAACTTCATTGATTCAAAGGTAGATGGTGGATACAGATGACTGACAGGTGGCAACTGACTGATAAGGGAAAAAGGTACGAAAGAAAAAAACAGGCACTTAACAAAAGACAGACTAACGCCCCCAAACCTAGACTAAGGTTTAGGTAAGCAGGTGGTACAGACACATGGGAACTCCATCTCCTAAAGACGGGTCTAGTCCTCATCGATGATGATCATGTCCTCGTCGTCGTCTTCCTCTTCGAGGATGAGCTCAGGCTCAACCTCCTCGTTCATGCTTGGCTCTTGTTCTTCGTCCGGCTCTTCCACTACTCCGTCCTCAGGGTCCTCGACAACCGGGGGAACCATGGGGTGGAGTTGGTCGTACAGCTGGTGTACCTCCTCATGAAGCATGTCATTGAACTGTTCAATCTGAGCTGTGTACTGCTGCAGTCCGTGGAGCTCGGCTCTGGTGACGTCCTCGCGGATCCAAGCATCATTGCGCTGCTCGATAGCGCGAACCGTGTTCCGGTTGGCCTGCTCCAGGGAGCTCGTGCCTCATAAAACTCCAGGCGTGAGTGGTAGAAGTCATGCTCCATGTTCTCCATCTCAGCCTTCAGATTCTTGATTTCCTCCTTCAGGTTCTTGCGGGTGCGGCGGGGAAAGCGACGACCATTGGAAGATTCGGCAGTCTCTTCTCCAACGCGTGGTGCCAGCTGGTGACGCGGCACACCGTTCGGTCCAGTCGACTTGCGGGCAGTCAGCTTGAGCGAGCCATGTCTGGATAAGAGAAGATGATGAGAAAGGCTAGCAAGAACAGGTAAGGTACTACCCCAACGAACTTAGAGAGGAAGTTACTTAAGTGATTATGACATGATGCATGAATCGTTCCTACGGAACAAAGCAATGCAATAAATAAATAAGGTACATAGGGCTTAAAACATGTTGCTCCACTAGCTAGTGTTGCCATATGAGAGACAAGATAAGAGAAGCAATTTGGACTCAAAATAGTCAAGTTTAGTTTGTTTGGACTCAAAGGTCTTTTGAAGTTTTCGCAAAACGAACACTGCAACGTTAAAGTGAGATGCTCCGATACCACTCTGTGACGGAACGGCCCTAATCTCATGGCCCACGTGTCCCTGTCAACCTCTGACAGCCGAACCCATGTTCCATGTGATTAAGACCTGTTCGCCACCGGGCTACATCAGTGCCCAATGTCCGCAGGATCATCTCACAATTCGGTTACAGCATTGCATACTTTTACAAATAACATCGGAATAAAGAGCGGAAGACTTAAATAACATTAGTTTTACAAAGCAGGGTTCCAAATAGAAATTAAGGTGCAGTTATTACAAACCAAGTTCTGATAATAGAAATAGACATAGGCAACATAGTGAAAAACAGCAATACTTATAATCACCCAGCCCGAGGGTGTACAACTATTCTTCGGCCTCATCGGCCTCTTCCTGGACGATGGTCATGCAGCAGGGTGCAAGACACATCGGGGACTCTGTCATACCTGCAGCATGGGTAACAAACCCTGAGTACTGGGGTACTCAACAAGACTTACCCGACTAAAGAAAAGGGAGAAGACTCAGGAATGAGAGGCTTAGGGTAGTCAAGGTAAGGCTTAAGCAAGATCAGTATTTTGCAGAAAAGCATTTTGTAAACCTTATTTTATTTTGGAAAGATTCAGTATTCCTCAATTCTTCATCGTTCCTGATTCATTTTACATTTCAAAACATTCCTAGTTGAGAACCACTCTCCGTTGACAGTCAGTGACCAAGTCTCCATAACCGAGGAGCAACGTTAATCCGGATAAATAATACTCAGCTGAGGATCCCTATCCACACTGCATATGTAGCATCCAAGCTTGCATATGCCAACTCGTCTACCACGATTCCTCCAAGATTGGGCCCGGTCCTACGCCACCCGGAAGTACAGTACACCACTCCTATCCAGGTACGACGACCACGTGGGTACATGCTACTTCCGCCATCTCTCCACTCCCAGTGCGCGGTTGTCGGTCCAATAAAGGATTCCTCGGAGCCAGAGCTTTCCGAAGTATGTGAATAGTTACAAGTCTTGACCAGCAGGCCCCCATACGGATGGTCCCTAAAGTTTTTTCCGTCAGCAACAAGCACCTCGGGACTCTAACCCAAGAGTACAGGTCCTGTCGGTTTTTCAACCCTGTCCCGGTCGTGTCAACTGTTGAGTCCCGGACTACAACATGACGGCACCGTACGCGCGGACAACCTCTTCTCGACAATGACCACATGCTAGCTAGGCAAGCAGTCATCGAACGGGAAGTAAAGCCAAATTCCATAAAGATTCTTTCAGTGATCACACTTTTGAAAATGGCATTTTATTGCAAAGTTTAATTCATAAGCATTGCTAAGCATTTTTCAAATACTTTTGAAAAGCAGGTATCGGGTGTATCAGTGGTCAAGGTGGATAGTGCATCAATTAGGATAGCACACAACTCCTATAAACCTAATGCAATAATTTAACTCAAAAGCATTTAAGGAAAACATTTTATAAATCCAAGGAAAGGGGTTTAAATGCACCGGGGCTTGCCTTGAAGAGCAAAGAGGGCAGGCTCGAGGGCGGCAGGGCAGTTGTCGGAGCTCGGGGTAGCCTCAGGGACAGGTTCGTCAGCGGCTGCCTCGATCTTGACGCCTTCTCCTTCGGTGACTATACGAATGCAATGATGCATGCACATGAGTATGCTAGCATGAACAATGCAACACAGGGCATACAACATGAACCTTAATCACCTTTTTTGTTTTTCTTAATTATTTAAAAAGGTCATTTTATGCAGTTGCTCCAAAAATTACCAAATCAATCACATAAGTTCATTATGGTGTAGATAGATGGCAAAACAAATTTCATAATTTTTGGAGGTCATTAAGGTGCTCAAATAAAATCACATTAATTAACAAAAGGCACTATTTAACAATTAAAGATAAATGCTCAAAAATCAACTTGTTCCAAAAGACTTCAAAATATCACCAGAGACTAAACATGGCATAGGAAGCTCACAAAAATTTATCTCATGATTTTTGGAGTTATAAATGATTTTCTAAAAATCCAGAACCATCCATTTATTAAATAAAAGAGGGATTTTACATTTTCAAATTCTTCCAGAAAAGTCAAGTTTCATATTTTTAAAATACTACCTGGTATAAAGACTCAACTGTAAAATTTTTAGAATTTTTAGAGCAATACAGAAAATCATACAAAAAGAAGAAAAAGGAACACTATTCACAACTTCCCAAAAAAGGAAAAGAGCACTGTGCTCTTTCCTCGCAAGGCTCGGGCGAAACGGGAGGCTCGGGCGAATCGGAAGACATGTGTTCGCCGAGGCCTGGCTCGAGCGAAGCGGGTTCGGGTGAAACGGGCTGGCTCGGGCGAACCGCAGGCGAGGCGGACGGCGGGCCGGCCGCTCGGGGCTCGCGCTGGGAAAGCCGAGGGTGGGGAAAGATTCGCGGGCTCACCGAGAGTCTGGTGGGAGGCTCGGCGAGGCGGTGCAGGGTCGGAGGACGGAGCTCGACGGTGGCGGTGCTCCGGCGGAGCTCTCTGGCGGCGAGCAGCGTCCGGCGGCTCTGTCCACCAAAAGAGATCACCGAGGTGCGGTTAGAAGCGTACGGAGGTGAGGAAGAGAGGGCAGGGGTCGGAGGGACGGGAGGAACACTCACGGCGGCGAATTTCTCGCTTAGCCGAAGCGCGGCCGTATGCCGGAGTTGGAGAAGAAGCTCCTGTGCCGGCGAGAGGAGGGCGGAGGGGTGAAATTGATTGCTCGGGAAGGTGGAGCAGCCCAAGGCGAAGGCAACGGCGGGCTCGGCTGGTGCTGGGGAGGTCCGGTGGTGCGGGGCGCCGTGGTGGCGGTAATGGCAGAACTCGCGGCTTCTTATAGCCGCGGGCGGAGCTGGGGAGGGGTCCGGGCGAGGGGTGAGAGCGCTCGCGCGACATTAAGGGAGGTAGGGAGCAGGGTAGGGCGGCTCGGCGTGGGCGGAAGCTCGCGCGCGGCGCGGCGGCTTGCCGGCGGCCGGCAGCTGCCCGCTGTCCGCGGCCGTAGGGGAAGAGGGAGGGGTAGGGGATGAGCGAGGCGGCGGTAGGTAGGGGCCGAGAGGAAAACGAGCGCCAGCACTTGGCCGCGCGCGGCACGGGCGCGGGTCAGCCGGGCTCGGCATGGGCGGCGAGGCTCGCGCGCGGCGCGGCGGCCTTGCCGGAGGCCGGGGCCCCCTGGCTTTAAAGTTCGTGCACAGAGACGATATTTAAAGCAAAACTTCCCCTTTCTGAAATTTTGAAATTACTCCCAAAACTTGAACTACACGAAGAAAACTCAAAACACCAAAGTTGCTTAAAATTTTGAGATCTACAACTTTGCCAACATAAATCTTTTCTAAAACTCAAAGGTTTTTGAGATAATTTTGAAAACCGAAAAAGGGACAAAAAGAAGTTTGAAAGAATCTGAAATTACTTCTGATTTTAAATTGAAACTTGAAAAACTGTAAACACCAAAGTTGTTCCTCTTGACAAGACTTACAACTTTGCTAAAAGGACCAACTTCAAATTTTGAATAGTTTTTAAATTAATAAAAGAGGGGTAAAAACCAGGGTTTGGAAATCAGGGTTTTTCAAAAGGAATTTGAAATCTGTTTTAGATTTTAGAACTTCGATCAACACAACAAACACCAGGGCACAAAACTGAACAAGAAATTACACAAGCAAGTCACAGAGGTGAAATTACCATTTTGCCCTTAAAGGAAGATTTGGGCTTTTAGGGTTTTCGAAAAAGAAATCATTACACAGGTATTTAGCAAACTAAATGCATGACAAGAATGATTAAAGACTAAAGATGATGACATGTCAGGTTAATTACATATTAAACACCAGAGGTGTTACACTGATTGTTCTATGCAAGGCATCTAATACTGCCTTCTGCTGGTACGTCCAGTTCATTCCTAGGATCACATCTATATCCTGATCCTTGATTACTATCATATTAGTGGGAGTATGCCCGGCAAATTCTACGGGCACCTGATGCACCACTTCCTTTGTATATAAACGACCTCCCGGTGTGTGTATAAGGAAATTTTCCTTTGCTTCCCCAATAGGTATATGATGCTTTTCAACAAAACTCTTACTGATAAAGGTATGCGATGCACCAGAATCAAATCTTCCTCACTCTGCCCTTCTACCTTTTCCTCATCCGTGAGTGTACCCATCTCATCTTCAGCTGCATTTGGAGGTGGAGGTGGATGGAGTTGATCATACAGCACATGGACTTCCTCATGTAACTGGTCATTGAATGCTTCTATATCCGTCACATATGCCTCCAACTCATGTAGATGGGCTAACGCGGCATCTTCTCGCTGCCAGGCAGTGTTCCGTTCTTCAAGCATTTTAGTCATGAGCTTTTCTGCATTGACTACGCTTCTGTTGGCCCCCTCCAACTTGAGTTTCATGCCTCCAGCTTTGGCAAGTGCTAAACTCTTCTCCCGAGAGGTGGTGGCCAACTGAGATTTCAACTCACGAACCTCTGCGCGTAAGTCCTCATTGATCTCCGGACTCCTGCTGGACTCTTCCTCCTTGCGGGATGCGAGTTGGTGCATGGGTACACCATGAGGACCTATACTCTTGCGAGGTGTTTCCTTACCGCGTGGCATCCTAGTGAGATAAGATTTTGAATTAGGCAGATAAAGGAAAATACTTTTTGGATAGCAAGACAGGATTGGATTCTAACCCTTACCCAACTATACCATATACCACAAGTTGGTTAAGCATGATGCATGAAGCGTACTTACGCATAAAGCATATAAAATTTAAATTATACTCCCTTATAGAGGAGTAGAAATTTAACAACAATTTCAAGTTAAGGCTTAACTTAACATGCTGCTCCACTTAACAATCTATGATCTACTACTTAAGACAGAACATAGATCGAATAGCATGAACAAGGTAAGTCAAAAGAATTTTGGATCAAACTAGATTCAAATAGTTTTGACTCAAATCATTTTGAAGTTTTGCAACAATACTACAAGACTGCTGCAATAATCGCTCCGATACCAGCTGTGACGGAACCTCCTGGATTATTAAGGTCCACGTATACTTGTCCTTGTCCTACAGACGTCGGACAGTCATATACTGTGCCCCAATAGCCCAAAAGACCCACCACGTGTCATCGGGTAACCCGACTCATCCACGTTTCCTTACCTTCCCAGGATCATTGCAAGAGTCATTGCAGTATTACAACATTTCACAAATAATATACATCGGAGATGAAAGAGTGGAAGTATTACACCATAAGTTTTACAAACCAGATGTTCAAACTTATGTCGTTATTACAAACCATAGTTTCAAACGTTGTTCTAGCTAGTGGAAGTAGCATTACTAAAACTATATAACACACAAACAACCCCGCCTAAGGGTTGCACTACTCCTCCCCGGACAAGTCCTCCTCAACGACTGTCACGCAACAAGCCTCAAAGCAAGGCTGCTCGTGAACGTCACCTGCAACAGGGGATTAACAAACCCTGAGTACGAAGGTACTCAACAAGGCTGACCCGACAAGAGAAGAGACGAAACAGGTATGCTGGCTTGGGTAGGCTCAATAGAATTTTTCATTTGCATAAAAGCTTACTAAAGTAGTCCTAGATCCAAATTTTACTTAATCATTTAAGTACTTGGTAACAACTGAAAGTGAACATTAGTGAAAGGTCATCATCATTCTTTCATAAACCAGTTCCATTTTCATTCTACGGTGCGGGTCGAAAGATTGAGTCTCCTTAACCGAGGAGCACGACGATTCGAACCGATTCAACCAGATCTGGGAGTTTTCCACGATCATACGATATATGTAGACCCGTGATCACACATATACCAACCCCAACCTCGGATCCTCCGAACAAGACCGGGTCCGCGCCACCCGAGAGTACTTGTACACCTCCAATCCGGGACTTTGACCCACGAGGGTAGCTAGTACTCCCGCCATCTCTCCACTCCCAGTGCGCGATTAGCCGTTCTCATTTAAGAACCACCAAGGCAGGGCTTACCGTAGCATATGATCGGTACTTCACAGTTTCTCAATCTAGCAGGCCAACAACGGTTAACCCTAATCGACACATCCGGGTTACCCTGCATCTAATCCAAGGATCGATGCAGGTGCCCGTCTGGCCTTAACCATCATTCTTTCTCATTATCATTCCAAAACGATAAGTATTGAAAACATTTCGCAAAAGCTTTATGAAGCAAGGCTAAGCATTTCTATCAGTGGCCTAAAACAGGTATCAAGGAATGATATATCGATAACAAGGTTGGTCATGCATCAACAGGTTTTAAAGCATTTATTTGATAAACATTTTATGCATCAGTTTATCGAAATAAGTGTAATTGTAAATCCAAGGAAATGGTTAAATGAACCGGGGCTTGCCTTCGTTAATCGGGGAGAGTCTGGAACTCCTGGTAATTCGGATCAATTGGATACTCTGAAGTTTCCGGACCAACCTCGCTCGGACACTCGATCACTTCGGAAGCTACACGATAATAGAGTGCATGCTTAATGGAATGCTCATGACATGATCATGGTAAAGATGGAAATTTTCTAAGCTATGATATATAACTTAAAACAATTTTCCCTCACGGTAAAATTGCAAACCAACAAAACTAACTTACATAAATATACATGGTTTAAGTGAGTGATTCTTGCTTGCATCAAGCAGCAGATCAAGATATTTCACTTATCTTAATCTTCAATCTACCATAAAAGATCTTACATTTTTAGGTTTTATAACCTTATTTAAGCATAAAGAAAGCAATTTAATTAACCAGAAATTAAGTTATGAAGCAAACTATGCTCAAATTAGTTCAAACTTGGTACATAGATTAGTTATGATCCAAACAGTGCACAAAATAAATTTCATCATTTTTGAATAAACATATGGATTTACAGAATTAAATTAACTATAAACATATAAATGCTTAAATAAAGCATAAAAAAAAGAATAAAATTTATTTTCTCCAACAGAGCTCAAAATTTTTGTGAAGATATATTTTCACCTAAAAACAGTGCCAAAAATAGTTTCATGATTTTTGGACATTTAACTAGGCCTACAAAAAATCATCAAAGTCCATTTATTAAATAAAAGCCATATTTAAATCAGTTTGAAAATTTGTTCAAAACTCAAGTTTTATATTTTTCTTAAATATCAGGCAGCTTGAGGAAGCCACACAAAAATTTTCACAATTTTTGGAGCTTCCTACAAAAAGATATCAAAAAGACAAAACCTAACACTATTCACTCATAACAGCAAAAAGGAAAAACCATCTCTAACTCTTACTGGGCTCGGCCCAGTTCAACCCACGGCTGCTGATATCCGAGCCTCAGGCCTCAGCCTCAGCCTTCTTTCTCCGACTCGCCCGTGGCTGACAGGCCCTTCTTCTCCGCCTCGCGCCGAGGCCAGCAGGTTCTCCTTTTCTCCGCCTCGCGCCGAGGCCAGCAGGTTCTCCTTTTCTCCGCCTCGCCCGAGACCAGCTGCCGAAGGCTTTGACTTAACGCGCGCTCACGTTGACTGACCTCCAACCTCATCGCCGACGAGGCCTCCGGCGACGGCGAGGCCTTCCACATCTTCGCCTGGATCTCGCGCACCGATTCCACTCTTTTCCCGACCTCGCACTCACTCGATTCCGAGCGGACGACGGCCATGGCGGCTCGGCCATACCGAGCACGGCGGCGACACGGCGCTCCGGCTGCTAGGGCTCGGTAGCGACCTAGCCGAGGGTGGCATCGCACTTGGGCACTTACCGCGACCGTGATGTGCACCTAAACTTGCTCAGAGACGGCTCCAAGCAACCTGGCCCATGCTGGCGGCCATGGCGGCGCTTGCGCCGACGGCAAGCCACGCGGACCGATCACGGTAGCCCGGTAGAGACCAAACTAGGAAGCGCAACACTCCGAGGAGCTCAAGACGACTACGGTGCTCACCTTGCCTTGCTTCGAGGAGCACTAGACCAAGGTTGGCGACGACGGCGGCGATGGGGGAGCTTGTACCGGCGGCAACCGTCGCGGACTGGTCAAGCCCGAGCGGTAGAGACCTCAGGAGCGAGCCGACCGTGACCTACAACACCAGACGAAGCTAAAGCACTACTTGATTTGGCCGGAGGAGCTCTGGCTGACCGCGACCACGACCAAGGTACCTGTGATGGCTCCCGGCCGGTGACGAAGAAGATGACTGTGGCGGCGGCGATTGCAAGCTCTCGGGCTTGGGTTAGCTAGCTCAGGAGTAGCAAGGGATGCAGGCGGAGCTATTGGGAAGATGGAGAGTGCGGGGACGCAACGACGAGGGAGTGAGAGCTCTCCGGAGCTTTGCCAGAAAACAGAGCAGGAGAGGGAGGAGGTGGCGGGCGCAGGTGAAGAGAGGGTTGGGGAGCTCTCGGAGCTTGACACCGCACGGAGTGAAGCAAGCGGCAAGCAGCTGCGCGGCCGGACACGCGGAGACGGGCTGAGGTGCCCAGGCTACGGCGGCGGCGACGCGGCGGCCCCTGCTGCTCCGGCAAGTGTTCCCCCCTACTGTAGCTACAGGAACAGATTTACCCCCTTTCAAAAAAAACTATAGATCTTTGTACTGCACGCCAAAAACTCTTAAAACAAAAGTTGCTCCCAAAATTGTACTTTACAAACTTGTTTTAAGAACCAAAGTCAAATTCTGCCTAGATTTTGAAATAGAGTTCAAAATCAAATTTGTACCAAACTGATTTCAAAATTACCTTTGAAATTTGAACTACACTTCAAGATTTGTCAAAATATGAACTGTAGAGCTTGAAAAGTTGTACAACTTTGCTTTAATACACTTGGGCTGATTTCAAGTGGAAATAAGTCAATTGGATCAAAACAGTTCAAATTGACTTCAAATTAGAAATTTGAAAAGGGGACAGATTTAGGGTTTTGCAGTAAAAGCAAAATTACTTTTGATTTTTCAATGACACTTGAAAAAATGGTCAATGTATGAAATGTTCCTTTTGAAATTCTCTACAACTTTGATGTAGATCTCAAACTCAGATCTCAAGTAGTTTTTGAAATGCAAGTTTAAAATAAAAAGGGGACCATTTCCAGGGTTTGAATAAACTCATAATTACTTGGAATTTTGTACAGAAACTTTGAAAACTTTGAATACCAAAGTTGTACCTCTTCTCAAGATCTACCAAAAAGCTTTTAGGGTCAACCCCTAAATAGGTATAGATTTTGAGTTAACTAAAAAGGGCTAGTTAACTTATATAGGAATTTAATGATTTTCCCATTTTTAAGCTAAATGAATTTTACATCCTTTTGACTTGTTGAACTTGGTTTCACGCCTTTACATGACTATAGTCAAATAGGAATGAGCACAAGTTATTTCATAATGACATTCCAAATTAAGGTTTTGAGTTATAACACAAGCATAAACAAAGATGCTCACATTAGGAATTAAACTCATTTTAGTGAATGCATCTCAAGGTGAGCTAGCACATGATGCTATGGAATGCTTATGATGGCATGACAATATTTTATTCATGTAAACACCTGAGGTGTTACACAAGTCCATCCCCCGGTTTTGTGGCCCAAACCGGGAAACCAGCCACCCATCGCCTGAGTTTTATGGTGCAAACTCAGAAACCCGCCAGCGCCCAGGTTTTAAGGCCCAAACCTGGAAACCGTCCTCAGCCCGAGTTTTGTGCCCCAAACTCAGCAAACCCGCAGCACCCAGGTTTTGTGGCCCAAACCTAGAAACCGTCCGCCCGGTGTTTTTTCTGTGGCTCAACCACCAAACCGAAGCTGTAGAGGGGATGCACCGCCCGTGCACCCCGTCCACCGACACGTGTCCCCAGGTCCTCGACCCAAGCAACACCGTGCCCCGCAAGTCTCCGCTCGTCGCTGTCCCAGGCTGTCAGCCACCACAGCTGATCCTCAGGCCACCGGTCCCTCAGTCCAAGCCTCACGTCCGCCCTTCACCGCTCCCGGTCCGTCGGCACGGCACGTCTCTATTTGACCTTCACTTTGCCCTCGATCACTGTCTCTGTGCTCGACACCTGCACAACACAAGCCAAAGAACATGCGATCAAACCCGTTGACAATCACTCATCACTCGAGACTCGACATACACCCATGTATCCGCAATCTCCCCCTTGATGAGTGCATTGTCAACTACACACACAAATCATAATGGAATAGAGGAAGGAAGGAAGAAGAAGAGAGAACTCGACCAAATGACCCAAAAGCATAGCAAAGCCAAAGAAGGTCAAGTGGAAAGAGCAAGACAACTTGGTCCCTAAAGACATGGGCAACGGCTCGACGCAACCAAGCAAAGCAAAGCTAGCCCTCAAGAAGAGGTAGAACAGGCTCAACACCGCTAACAGAAAGAC